>QVRM01002189.1:1560000-1737500 GCA_003439945.1 Dermanyssus gallinae
GAGAGAGCGAGAGAGAGAATTTGACATTTAAAGGCGAGCCGCACATCGGGTCCGCGTTCACGTACTTCCAGCACAAGCAATACAAGCTATTTGCCGACGCGCAGTACCCCGAGGACGACTAATGCACACTCACGCACACATGGGCGTATATACATGCGCGTATACACACACAAGACACGCATTTACGCTCGACAGCTCGACATTCATCCGAAAAACTCCGCGAGATCCATTCGTGAAGAATTTAGATGTGTAGCGTAGACTGGGAATGCGGCTTTCGTGAATGAAACGGATGCTTGCGCTCGGCGCTCGGCGACATTCGGATTTGCATACGTCGAATCCAAGTTCCAGGTTCCAGCCATAAAAAGAGCTGCTGGCCAGCTAGGCAACCTAATGTGCAGCCAGTAAGCCGCGGCCAAGAAAGCACAAGTGGAAGACGAATACAGAAGTTTTTATTTTTAAATATTATCCAGTCAGGCCTTTTTGCAACGACATCACACATATAGCGGCTGTAGAAGTAGCAGAAGGGACAATCGTCGACCAAAAAGAAGTTAACAACACCAACCGCCAACAGCCCACCTCTGTTCGGAAGAGATCTCTATTCGGAAAGAGACCTCTGTTCGGGAGAGACCTCTGTTCGGAAGAGACCTCTGTTCGGAAGAGACCTCTGTTCGGAAGAGACCTCTGTTCGGAAAAGACCTCTGTTCTACTGCTGACTACGCTCGTCTACCAGCCAAGAGACTGTGCAAGCCTGCTGCAAAAGACAACACCGCCGATAGACAACGCCGAGGAGTCGGATGCAGAAGTGCAGAAACATTGCCTCGCTGCCCTTCACTGCACTGCAGACGGGGGTGGGAAGGAGGTAGTGAGGTAGGAAGGGTGTTGCAGGGGGGACAAAGTAGCAAACAAATAGTCATCAGTCAGGGCCGAAAAGGAGGAGAGAAGGCCAAGTACCAAGCAGGCTGTCAGCGGAAATAGATTGACAAAATGTATGCCGCTCGCGTCATTCATTCGGAGCTAAACTAGCTCTGAATCTTGTCACTATCTATAAATCTATAATCCTCTCTTTCTCTCTCTTTTTGTTTGTGCCTTGACTTTTGCAAGCGTCGTTGTTGGTGCTACAGTTGTCTCTATTGTTGTTGCTAACGATGGCAACACTATATATATATATATATATATATATACACATGCAATTGTGATTATTGTTGTTGAGATCCTGTTGAAGTACATCGCTCAGTGTATATATATATATACTATACTCGTTAGAATAAATTATACATCGTCTGACTAGTTTACCAGCGCCACCATATGTTAGATAGGTTTGTGTGTTTGTGCGTGTGTGACTCTCTCGACCGGCGGCGGAGTTTTGTGGCAGCACAGAGGTAGATAGACACAACGTGTGTGTTGGCCTTCTCCTGATATTCAGTTAGTCAGTCAGTTAGGCTGCCAGCCTACGGAGCGGAGTGAAAGCATACGAGTCTCGCGACTAGCGAGTGACAAAGAGATAGAGAGAGCAAAACAGAACGGGAGAAGCGGTCCCGAAGGCGGGCGGGGGGGCTAGGGATAATGGGAGGCAGGAGAAATAGGGCAGGGAGGTAAAAGGCTGAAAGGATGAGTGATTAATGGGTGGCCGGCCGTCATCACCATAATCATCATTAACATCATTAACACCACCATCATCATCGTCGTCGTCGTTATCATTATTGAATTCTCGAGCTTGGCGGCTCTGACCACTCATCGCGTTAGAGAGTTGAGCCAGCCAGGCCCTGGTGCACTAAGTAGCAGCAGCAGCAGCCAACGTGTCACTTGCCCACTCGCGCTGTTGCTGATCCCGTCGCCGCCAGGGGTCGTCGTGGTCGTTTTCCCCTGTGTCGTCTTTTTAGCGTTGTCGTTATTATTGTTGTTGTTGTCGTTATTGTTGTTGTTGTTAATGTCGTTATTGTTGTTGTTGTTACTACTACTGTTGTTGATGCTGCTGTTGTTGTTGTCGTGATCGTCTAGTTAGTAGTAGCTCTACTAGTTGGCTTGCGACCCAGCGGGATAGGCATCGTAACTTGGATTCCGAGACAGTCCCGGCTGACCCTCGTAACGACCACGAGGTCGCTAGTGGCGCTGTCGTTGTTGTCGTCGTCGTTCTTGTTGTGGCTATTGTTGTTATTGTAGTTGTTGTTGTTTGTGTTGTGGCTATTGTTGTTATTGTAGTTGTTGTTGTTGTTGTTGTTGTTGTTTGTGTTGTGGCTATTGTTGTTATTGTAGTTGTAGTAGTTTTTTTTTGTGGCTATTGTTGTTGTTGTTATTTTGTGTTTTTTGCTGTGGCTATCGTTGTTGTTGTGGCGCTTGCTGTTTTTGTTGTTGTGGCTTTTGTTATTGCTGTCGTTGTTGCTGTTACTTGTACTGCTGTTGTCGTCGTGGCCAGCCTTGTTGTCGTCTGTTGCTGGGTTCCCAACCGACATTGAGTCGGCCTTCGTAACAATGACGCAGAAGGCGGCGGAGGGCACGACGGAAAGCGGCTATGATGAAGCGCGTGAACGCTAGTAGGTCCGAACCAAAACAACAAATAAATAATGCCACACCGCCATCCACCATCGTCTTTCGGCGAGCTTTTGGCTTTTATGCTAGAGAGGTTCGATATAGATCGATGCAGAGCTTCTTTGCTCTGATGCTCGCGTCGACATAGCTGAAGCAGATCATGCCAAACGTTGTCGCCTTGGCACCGTCTCGAAAAGAGAGATACCTCTCTCTCCCTATCTCTCGGTGTCTCTATATTTTGCTCTCTCTCTATAGATATAAATATATATTTGAACAGCCAACGCTGGCTAGAAGAAGCGAAAAGGTCGCGTTAGGGGAATCGTGAAAGTAAGAACAGAGTCGATGTCCCAGTACTCTAATTTTTGCGCGAACTGTTCACTCAATGTGACTATTGCTTTCTTGTAGCCTGCATGAGTCTCTCTTTCTCAGAAGCAGCACTATTTGCCGACCACGATGATATGTCTGGTTTCTCCACCAAACAACTCGTTTATCCGCAGTGGCGCCATTTGCGAAGTGATGCCCGATCATCCACAGCAGTATAACAAATGTTAGTAATTTTACTTTTGCTCTAAAACATAACATTTCGCTCCCACTTCCTCATAGAAAAAATATTTTTGATTACCATTCCTTAAAATGTGGCGATATATGTCGAAAATAGACGTCATATATATATATATATATATATATATATATATATATATAAGTAAACAAGATCACCGCTCACCGTCGTCTTTCGAGAAGCTTTTTGCTTTCATGCTAGAGAGGCTCGATATAGCTCGATGCAGAGCTGATCTGACTTCCTCTACGTAAATTGGTCAAACTTAAACAATTTTTAAAAATGAAAAATACATGACGCACAATGGGCATGGTTATTCAAACCACGGCACTGTGTGGAACTCAAAGACATACTAAAATACAGTCGTCCTCTTTGCTCCTTGTTGGGGGTGCCCGCATATATATATATATATATATATATATATATATATATATATATATATATATACATATATCTATATATGTATATATATATATATATATATATATATATATCGGCACACGTGAAGTACGTGGCCGAAAAGGCCTAAAGGGTCTCCCTAAACCTGGCGCGGATTATGCCTAGGGTCAGTGGGGTGGCTGAGATGAAAAGAAGGCTCCTGGCCTCGGTGGCCGAATCAGTCTGGGGGAACATGGCAAAGCGGACGGCGAAAAATAGGGGGGGACTAAGGTCGACCCAACGAACGCTGGCAATCAGGGTATGCCGAGCGTATCGAACAGTCTCGACTGAAGCTCTCCTGGTCCTAGCCAAGATGCTGCCATGGGACCTCCTAGTGGCTGAACGAAGTAAAATGTATCTAGACGAAAGTATGGATCTGACCAGGGCCAGGAGTGCCACCATATGGGCCTGGCATGAGGAATGGGCGCATGTAAGACCCGGTGTGACCACAGGGAGCTGGGCCAAGAGTCTGATACCGGTCCTCAGGGTATGGTATGACAGCCGACACGGGGACCTTTCCTACTGGACGACTCAGGTTCTGACCGGACACGGCCAGTTCCAGAGCTACATGTCAAATATTAAGAAGGACATCCGCGATATCTGCGTACTGTGCGACTCTGGAGAAACAAACAACGTAGAGCATACTGTTCTGCGGTGTGCTGCTCTCAGGGAAGCACGGGACGCAGCACCAACCGCTGTGAGAGGGCGACCCATCAAGGAGGTGGTCGCTCATATGATGACTTCGACGAAGGCATGGAGGAAGGCGACGAACTTGTTCGACGCCGTTTTGACACTCAAGAGAGCCAAGGAAACGGCCAGGCGGGAGAGGTTTGAGCGGGTCTCTCGGGAGAGTGGTCGAGACGAGGAGCCGAGGAAGGGGGTGGGGAGCACCCAGGCCCTTATGGTCTTGAGGCACCCTCACAGGACGGATTACAAAATGGCATCCCCCTATCCAACCGCAGGTAGACATGCGGAATGATAGTCAGAGATAGAGCTGATTGAAGGAGAACGGCAGAAACACCTCTCCCACGGCTTCGAAGTAATGCCAAAGTAATACCGAGCCTGGGGGGGTGGGGAGGAATCCGGGTTTAGTGGGTTTGCGAGTCTCACACTAGTCACGCAGGCTGCTAATGGCTCATGTGCATCATGCATTCTCAAAACCTTCCAAAAAAAAATGTATATATATACAAGGATATCCATGTAGATACAGGTAGTTCAACAAGTTCTTAGAATGAAAACCAAGAATTTTCCAAATCTTGTTTTTAATTTTTTCTTAATCGATATACTCCCCGAGAAGCTCAATACACTTTTCCCACCGAGATTTCAGAGCATTTATACCTCTTGAGTAGAATTCCGCGTCTTTAGACTGAAAATAGGCATTGACAGCAGCCTTAACCTCTTCATTGCTGAAAAAACGCTTTCCACCGAGACTGTTCTTCAAATGTCCGAAGAGGAAATAATCAGAGGGGGCCAGGTCTGAAGAATAGGAAGGTTGTTCAATAAGTTCGAACCTCAGTTGGGCCAGTTTTGCCGTTGCTTGCCGCGACTTGTGTGCGGGAGCATTGTCCTGGTGAAACAGGACAACCTTCTTCTGCAAAGCGGGCTGTTTCACGATGAGTTCTTGCTTCAGGCAGTCCAACAGTCTTGCATAATATTCTCCCGTGATCGTTTTACCGCTCTCAAGGTAGTCGACCAGAATTATTCCACGTTGGTCCCAAAAAACCGTAGCCATCATCTTTCCGGCCGATGCCGTTGTCCGCACCCTCTTCGGAGGTCCTTCACCAGGTGCACACCATTGACGCGATGCTTCTTGGGTCTCGGGAGTGTAGTGATGGACCCAGCTTTCATCGACGGTCACGAATCTGCGCCAAAAATCCGACGGATTTTTCGACATCTTGGCCAAATTTCGCTGTGAAGCGGAAACACGCGCGTCTTTTTGGCCTTGGTTGAGCAAATGCGGCACCCATTTTGCTCTGAGCTTTTTCATGTTCAAGTTTTCGTGCAGGATGAAATGCACTCTACCCAAACTGATCCCCAAGGCCTCCGCTATCTCCCTAATGTTCATTCGCTTATCTGCGGCAACAATTTTCCGCACTTTTTCCCCGTTTTCCTCATCAGTTGCCGTTTTTGGGCGTCCTGAACGTAGTTCATCCTCGGTGCTCCTGCGACCTCTTTTTAACTCATTAATCCAGTTGGAAACAGTGGCAAAACATGGCGCAGAGTCACCGTACACCTCGTCTAACTCAGTTTTCACTTGGGTCGCATTCCAACCTTTGAAATAAAATGCTTGATAACCACTCGAAACTCTTTTTTCTCCATTTTTCAAAATCACGCCGATACGTTGCACGGGAAAAGCGATCAAACGAAATCGCAACGGCCAATCACCATAATATTTTGACTGCTAGCATTCTAAAAGTTGCCGTTTCCAATAGCGGTGAAAGCGCGCCAAAATTCGAATTCTAAAAAGCTCATGTTAAGAACTTGTTGAACTACCTGTATATGTGTTTGTCTAACGTCAAACGTCTAAAGCGTATTAAACGCGTTTTTGACATCTTAGATAATGGCCAAATAGTGCGACCGGTTTGCTCTCGGCGAATTTCTCCCTGATTCAGCTATGTTTAGCACTTTGCTGATGGCTGAATGTGCGAATGTCGGGCTTGAAAGCAGTGCTGGTTTTCCGACAGCCCCGCTTTGTTTTATAGTTCCGTTATTAGTTACTCGTTGCTCGTAATGTTGGTTGCTTAAAAGGAGGTTTTAAAAAATCATAAACGTACTTTATTATTATTTTTTTATTATTACATTTTTTTTGTCTTATTATCCCCAGGTTTACGACGTATACTAGCGTCGTACTTAAGAGACGCAGCCTCTACGTACGAAGACCTGGACCACGTACTGATGAGTCCCCAATGGTCAGCACTAGAGTCCCCAGCACTCAGCAACCTATTGAGTATAACCTACGATGGAGCACTCCAATGTCCTCTGAGAGTTTATTTCGTCCCCTAATCTAGCACGACCGTCACAGCCTGTGACGAGAATCTCATAGAAGGAGTAGCCAACGGAACCTTGGCGGATATCCGACAATACCTGATCACGCTAAGCCTCGAATTGGTTTCGCTAAAAAAGGGAGCAACTCGTTCTAACGGCCTGAAGCGCCTTTTACAGAATCTAAACTTACGCCTGGAAGGGCACCTAGTAACCTTATGTGAGCTATGCAGTAAAAAATCTGGCAATAGAGCTGCGAAAAATATCGACCGCGACCGACTCTCGTCGCCTTCTTTTCGCATCAGTAGATCCACCACTATCACGACTACCACCAGCGCTACAACACGCCGCCTCCTCAACAAGTCTTATAGACATATGACACTCAATATAGCACGGGCAAGTCGTACAGCGTCCACGTCATCCAGACAAGTCCTCTCTAGACATATAAGTAGAAAAACTATCTTCTTTCATTTTATCTTCATGATGCCCCTTAATCAACCCCCGCGCGGAGGAACTAATTAGCACGATAGATACCCTGGATCCTAGACGAAATCAGTTCTCCCTAATCTAACAATTGGTATAACCTTAAACATGGCTCGATCACTCACACTTCCGCGCAACTGCTAACGGGCCACGTTCAGTAATACTTTCACGGTACGGAGGAGCTCCTTCACCAAAGACTGTGGGCCGCTATAAATCCCCCCTCCCAGACCAGTTGTGTGTGGGGGTGACTTGCTCCAGGGCCATGCGGAGGTTTATTTACAGTATTTTAATGTTTAAGATCATACTGTTTGCGGTTGTTGCGGTTTGTGATCCTTAATCTGTATGCTGGCACTGCGTTGTGGTAACATAGTGATAACCCTCTGTGTTACACACATAGCATCGAATGTTGTTGGTACAACTTTTTGCCAAGTAGCCGTGCTCTTCGCATTTGAAGGATCGACGTCGGATTGGCCGTGCTGCGGTACATTTCCTGGCCAAATGGTCAAATCTGAGGCAGAACATTAGCGTACCGAGACCAGTCTGTTGACTCGGCATCGCATTTAACCAAGGTGTTTATTTTTTGGCGTAGAAGTCATTTAGCGTTCTCAGGGGCTATTTAGCAATGCATGACTGGTGGTCTACCTGCCCAGATTTTCTCTGAGTTCCATGGAGAAACATCATTTCCGGTGCCCCGCCCTTAGTGAGCCTTCCGATAATGTCTTTGGGCTCAATTGACATATCCTGGTCTCTGAGTATGGCTTCTTCCATATTTGTTCTGGAAGTTTGCCAGCGGAATTTGTAGTAATCATTGACTTAATCAGGCTGATTTCAGTTGCAATCGTTTTGAAGCTTTTTGATTTCTGCTCGAGTCCGTCGTTAGGTCAATGCTGGCCCTGAGAAACCGTGGGGGTCATGTGTCACGACTGTTTTCGGTGTTCTACTTGGATTTCCATTGTCATGTCTGGATACATAAATGTATATCATGGTTAGCGTAATGGTTTCCGATAAATTCCGAGCTGTGATCTATCGAACGCAACCTTATGGCCCTATATTAGTATAATAAATAATAATAATAATGCGTGATATGTTAAGAGTATATTTGTTTATTTCTTAAATACCATTTTGCTCGCTGACAGCAGGATATATCTATTGTGTAAACTGCTTAGCGACATAATCCATCGGCAATAAAAACAGCACGGTAACATGTTTATGAACACAAGGTTTAAGAGACACGTGCTACACATGTCTATGCTCCAACAACGCGACTAAGTACTACTACTACTAGTACAAGATTCAATTACTAGTTATTGTAGTACGTGTGAGTTCCATAGTGCATACGGCGACGTGTAAACGATGTGATTTATAGGACTAGTGAGTGCGGTGAGCCACCAAGCCAGTAACTCATAAATACCACAAATAGCAGTTTAAACATTATACCGTGGACGGTATGTATATATTTATATATATATATATATATATATATATATATATATATATATATATATATATATATATATATATACATATACATATATATGGTTGTGCCAATCGTGCCATTTTCCGAAGTTAACCTGAAACGCGAGGAGGATACAAATTGCTCTGACTGAATTAGCTGTTGCTTCTAAGCGCAAACATCACTCACAGTATCTCCCTGATATTAAAACGTCTCTTAAACATAGCCGCAACGTTACCTAAACGCAATCGCCGCGGAATTAGTGAAACGATAACCACAATAGTACAAACATAATCTTGGCTGTTAGGTAACAGCCGAAGCGTCACTTAAGCGCTTATGGTTTCAAGGTTGTGTTGCACCTCCTACATACCACAGCATAGGTCGGCTAGTAATACTCTTACGGATGTATCGTCGCACTTTCAATGCTTGAGCCTGAACATTGGCTGATGTTTTCTAACGTAATTAATTGCTGAGTCTTCACAATTGTGGGCGCATTTGTGCCGGACCCAAATTGGGTATTCTCTGGGGAGGGATCTCTCCGTTGAGCCCTCCATCTAAGCTTCCCCCACCCATGAAATAGTTTCCCCCGTTACACGCCTACACAAGTCGGTCTTGGGGGTTTTGAATGTTATGCTCATTCCAATGCGTTTGCTGTTCGTTGCTGCTGCTGCTACTGCCGCTACAGTATACATAGGAGAGCCTTGTAATTTCATAGTTATAATAATAACCGTGGATCGCGCACGGTGAGCTCAATTGGTAAAGTGGTTGTCTCTTGCTAACGTTTGCTGAACGCTTGATGATAGAAGGCTGTATTATTTCTATCTATATCGTACTCCACAATCGCACGAGGATAACGTGATCAACATCAAATCAGCATTAGACCTTTAGCTGTGCTCACAAACGGCCAACAAACAAACTAACAGATAAACCAGTACCTGAAAGCTAGAGCCAATAAAGGCTCTACGTTTTCACTGCCTCATTCAATAACAATGATAGCGATCAAGCGCGACGGTAGTTTACATACGGCAAACATAGTATCGTGGTCGCCAACAAGGCTGCACGCTTTTCTTGTGACGTACCATCCGTTCGGCGGTTTCGTCAATATTAGTTACTTCATCATTGTTCGCGTCCTTAGACAGACGGGCGGGATAAAACCTTCACTCACCGGGGCATCCAGTTGCGATAGCGTAGACAGTCGCATTATTCCTAAGACAGACTATATACGCGATAAAAGACACATATTTTACATCGCCTACCGTCAAGGGGGCAAACGCGCAGTGGCTATAAACTAGATTTAATATCTGTCCCGTGAGGCTGCCTACAATAATAGAAACTCATCAAACGTTTTGAATGGGCCACCAATCTTTCTAGGGCCGACACTTTTTGTTCTGTTACATGATCGAATCGGATTATTTTAAATAAAAAAATAAACTTAATAGTAATTTACGTAGAGTAAAGGGTAACGCCATTCCGCAGCTGGTATGAAGACTAGTCAGAGTGCGGGACACCTAATGCAGACTCGCCGATAAGCAATGCTGTTCGAGTTGACAAGTTATACCCGCGTTTGTACATCGTAGCGGCAGTGTTACCAGCGCTACAAGAGTACCAGCGATAAACAACGGAGCATGCTACCTTGTGGCGCGGTCCGAGGTTCTTCTTCCGTGAGCAAGGCAGTCATTTGTCCATCACGTCTACACGATAGCTAGCGCAAGCAGGACGGCGGTAGCAGCGTACGGCCAATAAGCACCTCGAAAAGAATCAACCTACATCCTCAGGACTCGTGCTATCTCGAGGTAACATGACTTCTTCCGAGCTCACTTGTTGACAGACAAGCAGGCAAACGCAAGTAATATGTTTGGTGATCTCGCGTGAACTCGAAAGCTCGCCGCCGCCGACTTCCAGACGGCGGTAGACATGTGACGAGCGAGGCTACGGAAGCGGGAAATATAACGCGACTCCTTTTTCCATCATCCCAATCTCTAGCTTTTGTTCGGTAGCCTTCGTCGCTCGCTCTGTAAAGGCTGAAACGCGCATTCCTAAGATGAAGGGTCGCCCTAGTCGAGATATTATAGGTATGGGCGCAGACGTGACTCGACCAAAACTTGAGATATTGCCGAGAAATTTTTCCAATGGGCGACGTCGCGGAGAACTTTGTCAATTTGCCGGGAATGCCGAATACCACCAGCACACTGTTCGCAGGAGGAGTTCGTGGGATTTGAGCTCCAATGGCATGTATAGCAGTTGGGCGATTTCTAAGAACGAAAGGAAAGAGCGAGGACGAAGGCAAAGAATAGGCAGCTCGCCTGCGAGTGTACTACGAACTGACGGTCGGAGGCGCATTAGAAAAAATTGTTTTGCCCATAAACGCCCGTGTCAGAGGCTGGATTTGAACAGCAAAAGGGCATGTCTTCTGTCGGACTGCCGACCAAGTTGTATTATTATTATTATTATGCGCACTGCAATATAGCTGCTATTGTCAGTAATCCTAGAAGAACAGCCAGACAGACACAATTAGGTTGGAAAATAGGTCGTAGCGTTTTACGTTTCGTTTAATTTACAATTTATTCTGTTTTGTCGCATCATATTTATACGTATTTAAAAGAGCTCGTCCTGTACAGAACTGTATTTGTTACAAATACCCAAACCAAAGGGGAAAAACACGGCATGTTTGACACTTGCTCTTCATCGCTTTTCATCGAGGTCAAAAAGCTGTCAAAGCCGCTCGGGACATTTGCGACGTGTACAGAGAAGGTGCCTAGAATAGATTGGCTTCTAGACACCAGCGTGGAGCCTGCTGTAGACCGCCTGGGCAGTAATCTCAAAAAGCGATACTGTCAAATTGAGAATGAAGCCTCTATCTTGGTGGTCGAGCGCTCGTGGCCGATCGAATGGTGTAAGGGTCGTGTGATTTACCTGAATTGCTCTCCTTGCCGATATCACTTTTTCCCGTTCAGTTGGGTTAGCAATCTTACAGCGCAAATCGAAAAGTCACCTTGGAAGTGCTACGAAGGTGCCGCCCTTTTCCGACTGGCCAATGATGACGCTATGCGAGTTCGTATATATTTATATACTGGACTTTTTATGCATTTATTTCATATATACTGAAACTGTCAGTAGCGTCAACGGCGGGTAAACCGCGCCACCAGGCTCGACCTTGCATTTACCTACAGCAACAGTGCTTTGGCGTTCTCCGGCGGTGGCAAGGCTACTTACTTACCCTGGAAGCGAGAATTTGCGTGATAAACAAAGAAGAATTATTGGTGCCGCGCCAAGTCTATGTTTTATGTACAGAATACCGTAATCGCACCATAATACCGTTATACCACAGCCAAAATGTCTCTAGGAATGCTTATATATTATATATATATATATATATATATATATATATATATAAAACAACGAAAACATATATATATATATCCAAAGAATTGGTCTGTTCACAGGTATTTTTCTTTGTGTCACTCCACGCTTCATATATATATTCGGCAGGTTCATGTTTGATCAACCTTGTAAATTATTGCAATTATGCATATTGTAAAAATGTTCAAGCTGGGTAAGCAATTCGAACTTCAACTTGCCACTGCGATTGTGGAGGTGCGCGCCGAAGCGGTGCCGTGGTGAACAATATTTTTCGTCAATCTCGACCGCTTTGTGTGCAGATCTTTGTGTGGACCATTTAGAGGTGGTAAATAATATGTTTCTTTGACTGCATGAACCTTTTGCAACTTGTCAGTGAAGATAATTCTTTGGGAATTTCAAAGAACAGTGGTTTCTTTTCTTTGACGATAAGACGATAGAGGTTCTTAAATATATCGAGAGTAGTGACCTTTATTTACACTACATTTAGTATGTGTATCGCATAGTCCCTAAGGTTGAAGGTTTCAGTGTACACGGCACTGAAACAACCAGTACATATGATGTTTTATTTTATTCAGTGCATTTTGTGACCTGAAGCACATACCTATGGTTTAAATACAGGTAGTTCAACAAGTTCTTAAAATGAGCTTTTCAGAATTCGGCAACTTTTCGAATGCTAGCAGTCAAAATATTATGGTGATTGGCCGTTGCGATTTCGTTTGATCGCTTTTCCCGTGCAACGTATCGGCGTGATTTTGAAAAATGGAGAAAAAAGAGTTTCGAGTGGTTATCAAGCATTTTTATTTCAAAGGTTGGAATGCGACCCAAGTGAAAACTGAGTTAGACGAGGTGTACGGTGACTCTGCGCCATGTTTTGCCACTATTTCCAACTGGATTAATGAGTTAAAAATAGGTCGCAGGAGCACCGAGGATGAACTACGTTCAGGACGCCCAAAAACGGCAACTGATGAGGAAAACGTGGAAAAAGTGCGGAAAATCGTTGCCGCAGATAAGCGAGTGAACATTAGGGAGATAGCGGAGGTCTTGGGGATCAGTTTGGGTAGAGTGCATTTCATCCTGCACGAAAACTTGAAAATGAAAAAGCTCAGAGCAAAATGGGTGCCGCATTTGCTCAACCAAGGCCAAAAAACGCGCGTGTTTCCGCTTCACAGCGAAATTTGGCCAAGATGTCGAAAAATCCGTCGTATTTTTGGCGCAGATTCGTGACCGTCGATGAAAGCTGGGTCCATCACTACACTCCCGAGACCCAAGAAGCATCTTGTCAATGGTGTGCACCTGGTGAAGGACCTCCGAAGAGGGTGCGGACAACGGCATCGGCCGGAAAGATGATGGCTACGGTTTTTTGGGACCAACGTGGAATAATTCTGGTCGACTACCTTGAGAGCGGTAAAACGATCACGGGAGAATATTATGCAAGACTGTTGGACTGCCTGAAGCAAGAACTCATCGTGAAACGGCCCGCTTTGCAGAAGAAGGTTGTCCTGTTTCACCAGGACAATGCTCCCGCACACAAGTCGCGGCTGAGGTTCGAACTTATTGAACAACCTTCCTATTCTCCAGACCTGGCCCCCTCTGATTATTTCCTCTTTGGACATTTGAAGAATAGTCTCGGTGGAAAGCGTTTTTCCAGCAATGAAGAGGTTAAGGCTGCTGTCAATGCCTATTTTCAGTCTAAAGACGCGGAATTCTACTCAAGAGGTATAAATGCTCTGAAATCTCGGTGGGAAAAGTGTATTGAGCTTCTCGGGGAGTATATCGAATAAGAAAAAATTAAAAACAAGAGTTGGAAAATTCTTGGTTTTCATTCTAAGAACTTGTTGAACTACCTGTATAATAATAGTAAAAACAGTATTAAGTCAATAAATATTATTTTGCCAGATGATTCAAGGGTATGGTCAGGGATATGGTACATATTATGTGTGATCCTTTCGTAAAGCTGTCGCTATAGTTGTATTTCATTATTTTAGTGAATAATCAGATACGGCCATCCGGCTCGGCGATGGACAGCCCGCTTAAAGGGCGCCTAGTGACGCAATGTGTAGGTCTGCATCGCCGTCACCTACTTGTCACGTCCTGGGCACGTATGACTGTGGCATCATGTACGAGTATCTGCATATGTGTGGTTGTGCTGTCTCATGGCTGTTGCAACATGTAAATTTACATATTAAAGCCTAAAATGAAGTAACAGAATATATATATATATATATATATATATACATACTCTCAAAAAAGTCTTAATATGGGTATGTGGGCGGAATGGTGGTTGGAATGGTGGTTTATTCAATTAACCTGGACTGACTGAGTGATGTATAGTGTTCTCGTAGTTGTTTATTAATTTGCCTAGAAGTCCCATTTGTTTGTTGTTGTCATATGATATCAGGGCAACTGTTTAATAGCTTAACTAAATGACTGGCAGCCCGTCTTCTCAGATTTCAGGTTTTGGTTCTCTAAATTGAGAGTGTCATGTTGGCGTGCTATGGTGTTATATCGGCAACTTGATTTTTGTCTCGTTTGTATCTCACGCCCAACATGTGCTTTTTTAGGAGAAAATGAGATAGCACTGATTCTGCGTATTGATATCGGAAATACAAAGCCTTTAAACTGTGCATAAGTGGCGTCTCATTGACGCTGCGGTCAGAACCGCGAGCCAATCTTATGGCTTTCTTCTGCAGGAACACCAATGGTTTTATTGTCGTCGGAGAGTAACCACCGTATAGCATGAGCCCATATTAATAGTAACTCTCCACTAGTGCAATACCTCTAGTTTGAATGTTAGTGTTGCTGAGTTTCCTATTTGGTTTAGTGTTGCCACGCCCTTCCTCGTTTTCTTTGCAACATAATTGACACGTGAGTGCCAAGATAGGTTACTCGAAATTATTCTTCCCAGGTATTTGATCGTATTGGTTCGTTCGATTGAGTGGTAGTGACAATGCATGGAGCTGGTGATATCGAGATGGTTGTGTGAGGTGACCCCTGATTTTTTTGTGTGAGGTGACCCCGGTCGATGTTTCGGGCTTATCCGGATGCGTTTCGCTAAGTATACGATGCGTGTTGTAGTCCTATAGTGCTACCGAATCTGTTAAATCCCACACTCGAATGCGGGTTGCTTTAGAAACATCCCCTTGCGTCAGCTTTTTCTATACCACCCGAGCTCTTGATCAATCATCGTTTTTGTTATACTTCGCGAAATAGTTGGCACTGCCGGCGATGTCGAGTGAGACACGACTCGACTGAATCGATTGAGGTTGCCTTGAAGAAGTGAACACAGAGACTTTCTCTTCGTGTTCTGCCGAGGAGGAATCGTGAGAGCAGTTGTTGCAAACGTTGAGTCGGACGGAACCATGAGTCCAGATCCCTCCCTGAGCACACGGATTTGATGGTTCTGGTCAGTCTAGCAGCAGCGACTATGGGCCTCACACTACGCCTAACGATTAAGAGCATTTTCAGCTAGATACGGGTGGACGACAAACAACTGTTGAATGGCGAGAGTGAGGGCAGTTGGCTACAGACCGGTGCCGGAGCTCGTGTTGTCGACGTTGGGGCTAATGGCGCCGTGGTGTTGTTCTTTGTCAACGGCATTTTCCCGTTGTCCTGACGCATAACCCAGTTGTCTCTTTATCACTAGGATCGGTAGAAGACGTTCACGCCAGTGTCAAGAGCTGCTGCTCTTCAGCCAGTGTTCGTCAAAGGTCACGATGACTAGAGTGCTTGGCTGAACGACGGAGTTGCATTAGGATCGTTGGTAGAGCAGTTTATTGGCTCCACTGAGGTTGCTCCACCAAGCTCGACTCGAGTGCTGATAGGTAGGCCAGTTCGAACTGTCCGCGAAAACCGTCCAAAGACACTTCGGAGACCGCTGCCACTTGAATGGGTGCACTTGAAGGGGAAAAGCAGTCGAAAATGCTCTTTGAATTGCTATCCCAATTTGCAGAACCATGACGCCAACCAGAGTTAGTAGTATCTTTTCCGTGACAAGTTCACCATCTTGTCAATTCCGTTAGTTTAAGGTATGTCATTCGACGTCTGCTTTATCTCTATTTTCATCTTATTGACCATTGTGGCAGCAGGGGGCTATGGTGGCGCTATGGAAGCCTTTACCACGTTCTGAACATGAACAGAGAAGTAACGTTCTGAAAACTATTGTATCGACCGTAAGTGGCTTCATGGTTGTAATTGTATAAGCAACACTTTCCAGTCAATCTTTCCAGTAACAAAAATTGCAACAAAATAATCGCCTTCAGTCGCCAATTTGTTGTAACCTTCGGTCAAATGACTCTGTCACCCGCACCACCGACATTCCGACCCTCTGTGCCTTCATCTTCAGGCGTCTCTCCAGAGTCACAATTGTTCCACTGTGGCTCCGCTCCCCCCGACCCGTTCTTCCATTCTCGTCGAGATGTTCTCTCGTTCCGTAGGGCTAGTGCCTTGCCGTTTGACGATCTCCTTTGACAGCTAGTTGTCGTTAAGGAATCAGGTCGAATACCATACAGTGAAGTTTGTACTGACTTCTCTGGTGAACGTAACAATCGCATCTCGAGGTCACTTTACCACACAAGTGTTCACTGTGTGATATTGAAGTTCTTGTGCGACAAAATACAGCACTGGGAAAGTTAGAAAACACTTCAAACTCTAGTTCCACAGAGCTCGGTGAAAATCGCACCGCATTACTCAAACGCCAACATGCAAAATAGGGCCGTCACGTGAGCCTGTTGTGCATAAAGCGTTTAATAACGTTCACATACACTTTATTAACGTTTTTGTGTACTTTGAAATTCATACGCATACATAGGTCTCGAAAACTAAGCAAAATCACATGGAAACTTACATTTCAATATGTATATTGGGGGTTGGTTAGTGTTATTAGAAGATGGTTTTTATATTGCAGCGGCAATATCTACCCACATAAATTGTATAGGTAAGGTATAAGTTTGCCGAATTGATAACCTATTGTTGTCACTTTAACACTTTTGTCGTTATTGGTCTGTTATTTTGATGTTGTTGCTGTTGTTTTCACCGTCACAATAGTATAAGTTGTTGTTATGGCTGCTGATATCATTTTTGTGTCGAGCCCGGTGGCGTGGTGCATTCGCCTTCGCCTCGCGACTGAAGGAGGCGCATAGGTGCGCGGATTCGAGCCCCACCGTTGCATATTTGTATTTATGGGGGTCCGTCTACGAAGCAATGTGAAAAGCAGTCCTGTGGACGTTAGATTTTGGCTGAGGGTCAGCCCGAAAACTATTTTGTTGTATATCATTGTTGTGTTAGTGTTAGTTGTTCTTGCTGTCATTGACATTTGTGTCGTTGTCGATGTTGTTGTTATTGCGGTTTTAATGGCGCTATTGTTGTTGTTGTTGTTGCTATTGTTGTCGTCGTCGTCGTTGTTGATGATCATGACCACTATCAGCATGTTATTGTTGTTATCGTCGCTTCCGTTGTTGCAACAACAAGTGGTATTTTGTCGGTTGCGGTTACTCCCTGTGTTTTTCGCCCAATGGCTATTGTTTTTGTTGGGTCTCGTGGGCCGCAAACGTGCTGTGGGCGTCTTCCACTCCGACTGCGTCAAGCCGGCCGCGAACAAGGCGTGCCAAGCAAAAGACACTTTCGAATCGCGATGATATGCTGACGGATAGTGATGGCGGTGGTGGGGTTGGCAGGACAGCGAGCGATCTGTCTGCAACCGCAGCATCAACACCACCGACGTCGAGTCCCCTGAACGAGTGGAACATGGACTTTGGGGGCGTCGGAAGAACAAGCGGAGGTCAAACACACCCCAACTGAACGAAGGCAGACGAAAAATATTGCTTGACTCAAATCGAAAAAGCACTGTTAGTGGTCTGGCGCGAGGCCGAGCCAGCCGCTCACCGCTCAACCTTGACGCTGAGCGCTCAACTGCGCTGCTGATAGTGTAGCATAGTGGCGATGGCCTTTGCTATTGATGTCGGCATTGGCGTTGATCGTTGACGTACATATGTGAGGCTACGTCTCGCAGCAGAGGTTGGTTGGGGTGGCGACACCCCGGCCGGATCACTGGAGGGGGGGGGGGGGGGAGAGGTATTTTGGGCTAGATGCTCATAAAAAACAGGGAGAATGAACGGCAAGAAGCTCTTGTCGTGGGAGATGCCATACTTGCTCACTCGGCCAGCCTATTTTACTACGATTTGCTTCTCATCATCAGAGATGGTGACGATGATCGCTATTGAGACCAGCCATCTTCGTCAAAACGATATAACACAACAACGGGGACGCGTTCGCACAGGATTTCCCGACTGTTGTGTTGGACTTGAACAATAACGACAACAACAACAGCAATTACAACAGCAACAACAACAATAACAACAACAGCAACAATAACAACAACAACAACAGCAGCAACAACAACAATAACAACAACAATAACGACAACAATAACAACAACAACAACAACAACAACAACAACAATAACAATAACAACAACAACAATAACAACAATAACAATAACAACAACAGCAACAACAATAGCAACAGCAATAACAACAACGACAACAACTACTCGAATGTATGCGCAACGGAATGTATGTGAGTAAATGTACGTGTGTGTATATGTATGCGTGTAAGTGTGAGAAGCAGACAATCCAGTCATCCGAAGTTCTTTTGTGCTCGGAAGATGGATGTGACAGCGAAAGATGTTCGGGCAACGAAGGGCCTGAGCGGTCTTCACGCAAGAAGGTTCCATCTACCATCTACACCGTTGCGACGTTGCTGTCATGCGGAGACGACGTCCGGCAAACCGCAGTAGGTTACGCAAAGATTTCGCGGACGTTTTTCCTCTCCGGGCCTAGCCGCCTGCAAGGTGGCTCCTTTGCGGTCCGCGCATAGGCCCAATAGATGCTCGCTTGTTGGCCTGCCGGCCTATATTAGTTCTACACCCACCTACTCCTAACTACAACGAATCTACGACGGTCAATGCCACTACTACTACTACTACTACTACTACTACTACAGCTACTATAACTAATACTAATCGCCTGTGTAGATTAGTGTGTGGTTTGGGCACGTCATTATCATGTCGATAATAGCACGCGCCGTGCCGCGCCAACGGCCGACGAAACTGTCACGAACAACGTTATCCGACGTCTCTGTTTGTCACGGACAGGCGAATAAACAAGGCGAGTGGGCGCCTAAGAGACCAAACGAGAGTCAACCAACCACAAAGCGCACGCAACGAAAAGAAAATGAGAACGACGATAAGCGTGTAGAAATATCTCCACTACACTCCATGCGCCTCCAACCAGCGATAGTTAATCATTAGCCCGTTAACGGTATACAGCCTCGCCAGCTAGTCACAGTAGGCGACAGACTACGAGTAGACTATACTAGACGAGCCTAGCGACTGAGACGGCAGTGTTTTAGCTGTCCCGTGCCCCGTTGCCCTGCCGTCAATCGTCATGGATTTGGCAGGACGTCATTGTGCAAAAACAAGAACGGAACGCGCAAAGGCCAGCTTCCGCTTGGCCGAAACAATCGTGCGGCGCTGTTCGTACGCTGTCGTGTGTTACTATTGCCGCTGTTGTTAATTGACAGACATAATACAATGACGGATGACGAAGCAAACAACAGGCGATCGACGTATAATTTTAGTATCTGCAAACTCATTTATAATCGAACACCTATTGAAGATGTAGAATAGGCGCTCAATTCAATAGTGAGTGGAAATAATAATAATAATAATAATAAACCCCCCACCGCTCGCGTTTGCCAGCTATAGGTAGATAGCATGCTTCATTTGACGTGTAGGGTAGCATGTAATGTCGACGCACAGTGGCCAATCAACGTTGCGTGGCATTGCAAGGATAATAATGAATGCACGCGTAAGCCGAAAATATTTGCCGCGCTAGGCGCCGGCAGACGACGGTGGTGGCCACCGTCAGGTGGTGGTGCTGAAATCAGGCCATATCTCGTCGTGCCTGATAGAGTAATTAATGCATATTTGAGTACCTGAGTAATATAAGCCGCGTGACGTCTATTTGTCAGAGGCAGATATAACACAGAAGAGGTGATGCAAGGCTAGTTATACGTATATCACACAAGGTGTGAGCACAGCAAAATTTCAGCAATAACTTTGTACGCTTCTGACGGGTGTTCTTCGACAAACGTGCGCCCCACCGGGGCAAATCTTGTCGTCTCGGAGTAGAAAAGCCGTTTTCGGCCTTGAAATTGGAGCTCGCTCTATAGCCTTTGGATGGGATGCGCGCTGTCGCCTCGCGAGTGTGGCAGAATAATAGCGACACAATTATCGCAGGCGGGGGTGCTTACTGACACCAGATACCCCCACGAGGCGATGAACCAACCGCAGAAGCCGCCGTCGAAAGAGACTCGCGACTTGCTCGCGAACGACAAGGCTGATTAAGAGTACTATGTACTATGTCTTTTTTTAGCCTGAAACCTCTCAGGGTGGCAATGTTTCAATGAGGCAGCCGAGCAGTGCGATAGTGTGAGACAAGCACATTCGACGGGCAGTATCACGTTTTCAAGCGATTCAAAAGCACGTCGAGCTCCCATCACGTAAATAGGAGAGGGAGTGGCAATGGTAACATAGTTGTGGCTTTGTGTTAACGCCATGGGATACTTGAGACGACGGATTGCATTCTTCAGGAAAAATCACACGCACGCATGCTCGATAAAATTAAAAAAAGGGAGCTCTTTCTCTCTCTCTCTTTCGTCACGTTCGAACAGTTCAACGTCTAAGGGAGACCAAGCACGTAGTAGACACGTGCATAAAAGGTAGATCTAATACTATACGCACTTGCCATAACAATACTTTTTCTAAATCCACTAGTCTAAGTCATACCGTTAGCAGCAGCAGCGTTTATTCTGTATTGCCATTTCGGCGCACAGAGAGTAGGGGGAACTTGGAAATCTTTTGACGTTTTTGGCGTTAAACCTTTCATATATGCTACTATATGCAAATGTTGTATGTAGGATTCGACCAATTCAACCGCGGATAACCAGTGTTCATGCTGCTAGCAACCTAAGTTGGACGTTCAGGCCATGCAAGGTCGGGCATCATCACGATGCAGCGTGATGTCGTGCGTGGGGTGAAGCAGCCCGTATCGTAGAGCGACGATCTTTGCTGTGGGCGACCTATGCAAGCCGCTGCTCTTGGCTCTCTTCGCGATCAACGTGGAATGCAGGCGGTCGGCATCCAACCAACATCGCAGCACATAAAGGCGGGCCAAACGCGGCGAGACTCAGGAATTCGTGCGGCCTATGTTACGACGGCAGTATCTCGACGCTCCAAGCCAGCGTTCGATAGGCCACATCGAGCACTTTCTACGGCTCTCTTTCCCCTCTCTCCTCTCTCTCTCTCTCTCGCTTTCTTTATATATATATATATATATATATATATATATATATATATGTATAGCCGTAGTATTTGCGGTAGTAGTTTTGTAGCTGGTCCACTGCGATAAAGCACTAACGTCCCCAGTGGGCCCGTTAAATGAGGACGCCCATTACCTTGCCGAATGCCCCTCGGTCGGTCTCGGTGCCACTTTTTTTGTGTTCTGTGGCCTTTTCTCTCGCTCTATCCATGGCTCTATTTGCATATGCACGTCGGAAAGACGGCCAACTTTGCCGATTGCCCCTTACGCGCTATCTACCACCGCTAGTACTACCTAGAAGTTACCGGATGGAGACAAATTTTATATATATATATATATATATATAATTTTTTTCATAACGGACTGCAAAGCGTACTTTGTTGTCCGTAGCATGGCTGCTCCGCTATAGAGGACTTCCGTTCGCTCGATTATATAGTGCACACAATAAAATTGAGAGTCACCGTGTGGCCACTTCTTAGACCGTTTAATATCATATTAAGAACCGGTGAACAATATTGACCCGCTGTATCTGCTTTAACAAGACGCCGATCTTCTGACGTATTAGAAGCTCGGCAGTTAGGATAGCATATACGTCGGGCATATTGACGGGACTGCCTCTAGTGGGGTATGTTTAGAAGGCGTTTTTGCACATCTCCAAGCAAGTTTGGGTATTTCCTTTAATAAGGCTCGCCTTTGAGGGAGCAGCGTAATAGCTTATTGGCGGCAAGTTATTCGTGCAGTATACACAAGTGGGCCCTTTTTGATTTATGTTTCTGCTACGGGATCTTGAATCATCGCTATTGCACGTACCGTTTGGTTAAAGGTGTTACTTCCTTCCTATCTAGTTTTACTGCCAAGTAGAATACCTCTTAGTTGGCATTTGTTTCAATTAATTATGCCGTTATACTAAGAATCACCATTTTTACCGTAAATCTCAATTTAAAAAATTTGTGGTGTTAGGGAACCTTATTATATAATATTAAAAGTGCTCATTTTAACTAAAAATACATTCAGCATTGGCTTACATAAGATTTGCACATTCGAATCGCACATCTCAAATAGTTAGTGTCATAATTCGATATGTAGCGTAGGGGTAATCAACAATATAAGAACTTAGATGTTCTTTTAACTTTCCAAGCCATTCCGCCGTTATTTTTAGGCGCATATGCATGCTATAAAAAAGGAAGAAAATTCACTACGTATTTGCTATTAGAACTTTAATTTAGAGAAGCCCTGTGTTTTTAGAATAAGTTGTGCTGCTTGAAGCGAATAAGGCGGCTAACACTTTTATCTCAAATAAACTCAAGGACGAGTATGAACGCTGCGGAACTAAGTAACAATTATGCTGGTATACTGTCTAGGATGCATACGCCTATGATGGTGGACTATTTCAAAGTATCATTTATTGTTATTTTAAAAGTGTTAAGCAGGTAACATGCAAAGGGTATATATATAAATTGCATTTATTTATATAAACATTTGTACGAGAATTTACATTTAAAAAAAAAATATAAACATGATTTAAATCGATAATCTTGCGACTTCCAGCTAAGCACATGTAACCCTAAGGCAAGTGCGAACATTCGCTACCGAAATGAGATTTCTAAATCGACTAACCAGTTTCTGAAGTTGATTTGAGGAACCCCTTTCATTTAATTTAAATTGAGTTGAGTCGGGACCCAAGTCTCAATAGAGCAATGAGTCGTACACTCGAAACCAGCCCAAGCTTGCATTTGAATGCTCAGGCCAATTAAGTTGAAACAGGAGCTATTTGAGCGTCACGACATTCGCCCACGAAATATTTACTATTAACTGCTACTATCCGAACTATCAATGTTTGTATTACACTTAGAGTTACATTATCCTTAGGGTACTCTAGCTGTTCCACTAATCAGAGCCACAGTAATCGACAGAAAATACAAATCATCGGGTATTTTAGGTATGCTAGCACCATCTGGTCTCTAACACCTTTATATATGTGTGTATATATATATATATATATAACTAGGTCGATATTTTAAAGAAGAAGTTGTATATATATATATATATATATATATATATATATATATATATATATATATATATATATATATATATATATTTGTTCGATTAGTCTTAGCGATGCGCAATTACTGCAAGAGCAATTAAATCCACAAATGTTAGCACGCTTTAAAGAATGTGCCTGACACCGCATCTCCCAGCATGATGTATTATATTTGTTACGCGTCACAAATGTTATAGATAACTAGCTTGGCAACTGTAAAACATCTTTTTTTCCGTATTATATGAGACGATTTCTAGCCGTCTAACGATCACTTCATGGCTCATCATGAGGGTATCCACTAAAGTGACAGATAATTTGTTCTGAATATTTATGCGGTTTAGCGAACTTCTCGTTACTGCGAGATACTACTATTTTTTGGCCAGATAAAAACCCGAGAACACTTCGCGGTTTGTGAATCTCTGACCGAATCGAATGTTAGAAGGAAGCATGAGATCAATGGACATCGGGCACAACTATCGCGCCTTAGTGAAAAAGTGGCTATACATATTATGCCAGGCAGTTGATGTGCGTTAACACATTTTGGAGAATAGCTTTATATTCAGTCTTCAACCGAAAAACACGCCTTACCGAAGCCGTCGGCTACTGCCTTTGCGGCCGGCAGCTAATAACGGCGTTACGCTCTCTTGGATTGACATAACTCCAGGCTGGCAACAGTGTGCCGCCCAGCGAGTGTGGGCTTCAATTTCGTCAGGCTAACATCGCAGGCGCTGCCCGATGGAGACGATACGAGTCAGTTCGACGAGGTCGAATCGCTTCACGCAGTTTGCCCGATGGATCCGCTCGTGGTCTTGACACTAACATTAGACCTCCGGGAAATGGACTTTGGCCCAATCTCCGGCCCTGAACGCATGGTGGGCCGGTGGGAGCGACGAAGAGCCATCACCTCGCCGAAACTATAATCATCAGGATGTCCGAGACACTGGAGAATAGGCGAACGGAAGGACAGCTATAGAAAGGAGGAAGAGAAAATCAAGGCAAAGGAAACGGGAGGAAAGAGAGAGAACTAAAGAAAGAAATGACGGGAAGGCGGTTGAGAAGCAAATGGGAAACTGCTGTGCTGGAAGAAGCTTCGTTACGGTGAGGCCGAATATAAAGTGCGTTGCTAAAAATGAGCAACTCATGTTTTTTGGTGATCATTTCGGCTTGAATTATTTGAATGGCTTGAAAATAATATGGGCATATTGTACATGACGAACCACGAGTTTAGTGTTAGTTTCGTTGCAATCTCACAATCGGTTCATAACAAAAATAAAAAAGTGTGAAAAAACAGTGTTGCAAAATATTAGCAACAATAACGCCTTACGGAGTATTCGATTCTTAGCAGGGCTGTATAACTTATTTGATACTACATATTCTATTCTAGAAACGGGTTTTTCGTCCCTTCTGAATCAAATCGTAAACTCGGTCTTTCATGAAGTTAATGAGCTTTTGTAAGTACGAAAGTGGAATATCAGTCCATGCTTGCTAAAACAGCTTCTTTGAGGTCCGACAAATTATCATATTGTCGACCATTGTAAGGTTCTTTTTCTGAAATGGGCTTCTGACTGGGAAACGACGATACGCTGGTATTTGTTTCGGCCCACAATCGCGACTAGATCAGACTTCCCATTATATCCAAACGCGCCCCAATAATTCACAGAACCACCACCGGCCACACGTTTCGGGAACCATTTAGGTTCTTCCCGTAAGTCATGCCAATAGTACTGACAGCCATCAGGGCCAACGAGATTAAATTTCTTTTCATCCGAGATGACGATGTTCTTCCACTGTATATCCCAAGTTTGGTATCTATGCGGAAATTCACGCCGTGCGACAATGTGCTTCGGTTGTAGTCGCGGCATAAGCTTCCTTTTTGCGTATCTTTTTTTTAACGCTCTGACAACCACATCTTAGACGTTCGTAATGGGCTAAGTTGCCTGTGGCAAATCGCACGTTTTTTTCAGAAGTTAACACTCGCTACACTGTGGATCGCTGCATTGTCACTTTCAAAGTGGTCCTGATCCTGAAAGAAGACATTTGGCCATGAGTAGCCAACTGTATGATTTTACGCCGATCTCGAATGATCAAAACTGGCTTACGCCCACTGTTAGATCTGCACCTTTGGTTCACTCCAGGGTGTAAGAACCTGCTGATGGTGCTCTTATGCCGTATTAATCTGGTTGCTATAGCAGTTACTGTATGACCGAGCTCAGCATATGCCTCAATTCTTGTCTTTTTTTGTTATCCGAGAGATTCTTTGTACGACTAATAGTTTAAACATAAACTTCGTCGTTAGTTCGGAACAACGACTGAGCTGTAGAATATTTTGCAGCTATAGAAAGATTGACTATCATATGTAGTATCGACTATCATTTACAAACAAGAGCTGTGTTGTTAGCATGTTATTGCTGCTAATATATTGCAACACTGTTTTTTCACACTTTTTATTTTTTGTATGAAACGATTGTGAGATTGCAACGAAATTAACGCCACACTCGTCGTTCGTCATGTACATCATGCCCTTCATTTCAAGCCATTTAAATAAATCAAGCCGAAATTATCACCAAAAAACATGAGTTGCAATTTTTTTGCAACGCACTTTATATATATGTATATATATATGTATATATATATATATATATATAGAGAGAGAGAGAGAGAAAGATAGAGAGAGAGACGGAGAGAGAACTCTTGGTGATGATATCTGATCAATAAGACCTACTTGAGATACTACTCGCTAGTGGATAAGGATAACATTTATATATATATATATATATATATATATATATATATATAGTTAAGAACCTGGCACACGCGTAGCTGCGTCGTGGTGACAATAATTGTTATGTGTGGTCGCCGATCGAACGAGGTCGTCGATTGAACGAGATGCAGCCGCAGTACTATCGGAGTGTCAAATCGGCGCCAACTGACGTAGAAAGCCGTATTCTAGGAAAGTCTTTCAGCTCACTGGCTACCCCGTAATTGGCGTCGAAGGTTAGCCTGGCTGGCGAAGACAGCACCAACGAAGCGTCGCATACATAGAGAAACCGTCAATGACCACTAATTTGTACGGGATTCCAGGAACGGGGGCGTGATCAAGGCTACCAAAATTATAGGTATTGAATTAAGGAAGACGGGAAGGATATATCGTTGCCATATATATATATATGTATATATATACATATACCGTTTTTATTCAAGTGGAATGTAACATTTGGATCCCTGCAAGAGTGTGCTAGGGCCCAGTCATCTATGCGCCAATCAACGCGCTTTTTATCTCCGCTGATTAGAATCAGTCGTTTCTTGATTTTGCGTAGCAAAACGCGACTGGATGAGCCCGGACCACCAAGAGTCTTGAAGGAAAGTGGGCAAAACCCATTTCTAGTGCTTCTTCACCTCTCCTGCTTCGACGAGAGCTAAAGCCTGACTTGCCCGGGCCGCCGGCACTAACCATTAGAAGGCTAATGAGTTGGTAATGCATAATACTCTAATCAAATTAACGATATATACACATTGACCAGCATGCGATATGTACCAGCATGCGATAGCTTACGAATGGGGTTAAAGTCAGACCTCCCTGTCATGTCCGACGGGGTCCAGGATGCACACTAGTCCACTGAATCGTAAAGCTCTGGTCACGATGTCGTTTAAGGCTTGGTGCCTTGTCCGCCAATATAGAATAACCCGTGGAGCCTATTTGATAGGACAATGTCTTCGCAGTCGCAGATGTGAGCTAACACTAGGTCTGCCCCAAAGAAGTCTGACCTAATATATATAATAATAATAATATACGAGGTGTGTTCAAAAAGTATCGCGACTTTTGAATTTTCGCGGGTTACGTATATTCGAATTTCGATTTTTTTGTGGCGTTATGTTGGTACTCATGTCTCTCACTTATACCGACAAGCTCGGCCATTTTGAATGTTCACTTAATTGTTGACAGCTGCTTTGCTTGCACGTGTTTTGGATCGTCTTCGACTTTTACCTATTCAAAAAAATGGATCAAAGAACCTGTATCAAATTTTGTGTGAAAAACGAAATTAAGTGCGCGGATGCATTCTGAATGTTGACTGTGGCATACCGAGAAGCTACCTTGGACCGAAGCAACGTTTATCGGTGGTACAAAATGTTCTCAGAAGGCCGAGAAGATGTGAACGATGAAGAGCGTGCCGGACGCCCGAGCACTTCAACAACAGCCGAAAAAATTAATGAAGTGGAGAAAATGGTATTGGCCAATCGTCGAATCACCGTTAGAGAAGTTGCTGAGGACCTAAACATATCGATTGGCTCGTGCCATTCGATTTTTATCAATGATTTGGGCATGAGACGGGTCGCCGCGAAATTCGTACCAAAATTGCTCAATTGCGACCAAAAACAGCATCGCATGAACATTGCTAATGAGATGTTGGACTCTGTCCGCGACGACCCAAATTTGCTCCAGAGGGTCATAACTGGTGACGAATCGTGGGTTTATGGTTATGACGTAGAAACCAAAGCTCAATCATCTCAATGGAAGCTGCCGCATGAACCAAGACCGAAAAAAGCGCGCCAAGTTCGGTCGAATGTGAAAGTCTTGCTGACAGTTTTCTTCGATTGCAGGGGCGTGGTGCATCATGAGTTCTTGCCACAGGGTAGAACGGTCAATAAGGAATATTACCTGCAAGTTATGCGCAATTTGCGCGAAGCAATCCGCCAGAAACGCCCGGATTTGTGGAAGAACAAAAATTGGTTTTTGCACCACGATAACGCCCCTGCTCACACATCGTTGCTTGTGCGCGAGTTTTTGGCCAAAAACAACACACTAATGATGCCGCAGCCACCGTATTCCCCAGATCTGGCCCCCTGTGACTTTTTCTTGTTCCCTAAACTGAAGAGGCCCATGAAAGGACGACGTTACGCTACGCTTGACGAGATAAAGACGGCATCGAAGGAGGAGCTGAACAAGATAAAAAAAAATGGTTTTTTGAAGTGCTTCGAAGATTGGAAAAACCGTTGGCACAAGTGTATAATATCTCATGGGGATTACTTTGAAGGGGACAAAATAGATATTCATGAATAAATGAATATTTTTTGAAAAAAACACAAAAGTCGCGATACTTTTTGAACACACCTTGTATATACATATATACTAAAAATGCATAATGTACACCAAGCATTGTTGTTAAGACCATAAAGCTGTGGGACTCACAAACCCTTGAATTCCAGGGTACTTTCTTGAGATCTTGAGACCTAGAAATATTGATTTTGTCTAGTAGTTAGGGTTGGCCGGCTGGATTGCTTCCCATGACTTGTAATACCCATTTAGGGTACATATTCTGCTGATTAGTACACGATAAGCATATAAGATAGTCAGATAATGGTTGCTGGTTTGCTCTCTACATTAGCTTATTCTAGCCTCCTCCCAGAAGCTGTACCGCATATGTAGCCTACAAACCCCCTACGGGGTCATCTGGACAGTCTGAGATATTTGCTCCCGTTTCGTCTTCTTTGTTAGTCTAATCGTCCCTGGGTTTTGCAATTGCTGTGGTTCTAGTCTGTTTCAATACCTGGCACTTAGAAGAGTTATTCTCCGCTCTTTCCTGGCAGCGAACACAGCTCACCAAGAAAACGGTCTCAATTGCAAAGATAAATTCCTGAAGGTCCTCATGTAGCGTGAGGATTTTTTATGTCTGGCATTAGGGATCGGATTGTGTATACCTCGGTAACATGTATCGTTGCTTTTACCTTCTCTATTTTCTTAATGTAACTCGTTGTCCGTTGTCTTACAGTTGGCCTGTTAGTGTTAGTCGTGCGATACGTTTGGATATAGTACCGTTATATCCAGATATCGACATTTCCACATCAGCCGGCCAGGCAACATCCTATAGCAGCGAGAGGATCTCTCAACTGTTGTTGCATCGTCTCCTCGGCTATTGACTGCACTCAGCATTAGACTGTGCATCGGCGGTACACACGATGGTGAGAGATTCACCTTTCAAGCCTGCCGCTGCTTTTTTTTGCCGACTCCTCTGCGCGACCGCCGGCTGCCGACACCACCGGTGCACCATGTGCCGGCCGAGGTATTGCGGGGCCTGCAGGTGGTGGTGCCAAGCTACCGGCGCCAAGTAGGCCGAGGACGGTAGATCCATCTGTTTGGGAAGAACAAAGGGGTGATAGACGGCGTTCTTCTCGATGATGAATCTGGCGAAAGCTGAAATAAAGTCGGACCGAGGGTAAATTGCTGCAAATCCGGTTACAGAAAAAAGATCATCCCAACTGTTTGCGCAAAGGGCAAAGCCAATGCGATCATTTTCTCTGCTGTAGGTAACTTGTTGCAGTCGACACTAAAGACCGGACTACGTTGTTTGGTTTGCAGGCACTGCCGCAGGGTGCCCGCAAGCGCAAGGGCTAGAGGCCTCTATCGACAGATAAAGAAAAAAATATACGGGGTGCACTCCACGCTTACTGAGACAACAATTGTAAGAACTTTGGGGCCGCCTGGCGTTACCGAAGCTACTCGCTTACCACGGGTCCAAGAACATCAGAACCGGATTCGTCATGACGACGGACAGTGTCATTTTGACATTTTCTAGCAACCGTTTTCCGACGGAGGTTTGCTTGGGTCTTAAAACCCATGGCGTTGCCTTCTACCGGGTACCTCTCCAGTGCTATCGGTGCCACAGTTTAGATCATATAAAGCCCGATTGTCTTTTTAGAGATCCTCGTTGTAAACGGTGCGGAATTACTTACCACTTACAAAATGAACGCAATGCGGTGTTGCCGATGTAAGGGTGGCCATAAGGGGACCTGAGATCGTGTCCTAATCGCTTAGATCACATAGAGCTGCGTAAAAATCTGACACTCGAGTGATTTAGCAAATTCCGGATACCAGTTTTTCACCTACTAAAAACCTCACTCCTCGTGCCTTTGGTTCACGAACCCGAGGGGTTGCGTTGAGCCGTTCTACGGAAGGCTGGGTTGCCATACGCTCGCTTCTTCCCTAGGAGATTCCAGGGAAGCTGACGAGCCAGACGAGGGCCGCCTCTCTAATCACTGTACAGTGCCATACCGCGCTGCAGTGCACAGAGCTCACATCGCTGAGATCTCCGCAACATACGCTAGTAGTCGACGGGGCCCGTTCGTAGCCCCCCTCCTGAGGAAGAATCCTGGCCAGATTCTGAGCGACCTTGCTGACCTTGGCGATGAGCTTAATATGCGTGAACGGAGCCCTGAACGGAGCATTGCGGCACGCCGACTGTCACACTGTGCTGACTTTGCTTTGTTATGCACGTCCTGTCGTTCAAGTAAGAAGAAATTATTTGCCGGAGGTAAGGTGGGACTTACCCTGCCTCTGACGGCTATTCTCGAGCTAGTGGTTCCTATGCAACTAGGGTACGGGATAAATGGAAGAACAGAAGCGTACGGGATAAAAGGAAGAACAGATGAATAGAATGCGGCCGCCGCATTCGTTAAATCCAAGAGTGGGCTAAGAACCCGCTATCTACCAAGTTGTATGCCACATGTATAGACTGCCCGCTAATCTTCTGTGATATGGGGATGCTAAGGTCCATGTGTGAGGTACAACAAGGCGACCCACGTGGGCCAGTTTTCTTCTGTAGTGCCCCAATTAAACTACAAGCGAAGTTTTGATCGGAGGTTCGACCGCGGTATCTTGATGACGCATGCTCCGGCTTAACACTTAACGCTACTTTGTCGGGCGAGCATCGTGACGAGTCCATTTCGAGTATGTGGACAATACTGCCCAACATTTTATTAACAGCCGAAGATAATATCGACTTTATGAGAGCTTCCTTTATTAATGCGGCGCTAAATAGTGTACTGCAGAGAAAGCTTGTTGAATCTAACTCTCCACTCTCGCCTGACGTACCTTTTTTAAAGAATCGACCTTTTCGACAGTTTCGACGGTATTCTGCACGAGACCACAACAGCTACTCAACGTTTACCTTGGGCCCAGGCGTTACGTCCTGTGAGCGCGAGGAGCTTGAGAATTTGCCGTGCTAGGGATTTGTTCGTATCCTTTGTTCGTTTGTTACTTGGGATCCTTGAAAACACATAAAGATTTTGATTTTTTGAAGTTTTGATTGGAGCTGAATATATCTCGGCTCAGCTGACTTGGGCCTCCAATGAGGCCCTGGAGCAGTTTCAAGTTTGTTTAGGAGAGCCCCAAGATCGAAAAATTCAGGGAGCGCTGAACAACCTGATGGTACAGAAGAGGCAAGCCACACTTCTAGTAAAAACCTTGGATTTAAAAGGAAAAACGTGCCTCAATGCTTGTTTTGGTCAAATGAACGAGTAGTGGCTACAAACCCTCACCTCGCTGCCATTGAAGACGATACTGGACAATAACACACAAACTGGTGCGAGAACACATCTTGCTAAATATAATAAATTGTCGAAGTGCAGGGAGCTGTCGCCTCAATATAAAATTCAGCCGATTGCTACTGAAACGTTAGGGCCAATGGGTGAGGCAAACGACAAGTTCCTCGAGGAGCTCGGAAAGAGGGTAGCTGCTGTGACGAAAGATGCGCGAGTCGGGGAGTGCCTTGTACGGCGCATCTCCATGGAAGTTCAACGTGATAATGCAGTGGCGGTAGTGGGGTTGCTTTCATCGCTAGTGGAAGGGTTGTCAGAAATGCCGTTCCAGCAATAGATAAGTATTTGACACATGTTGAGTATTAACACATGAAATATTTGATGTTTAGATAGATCACCAAGATGCACCATCAACAGAAGCTTTAATAAACCTCACTTATCAGTCAGACTGGCATAAAGTTCACGATAGTTCAGCTCGGACCAAAAAATGTCGTCATTTGAACTGTTTGTCTAAATTAGATAGAGCAAATGTCGAGAAAGGTGCCTCTTGCTTTGTGACTTCTTTTTAAAAAAACTATGTACGTATGTGTATACATGCCTTTAGCGTCGCTTTCAAACCGCACCGTCCTTACAAATTTTATGCCTTTTTGCTGTTTTTCCGATTTTGACGTTGTTTACGCACCGCACGGCCTATACCATCGCGATGTACCGCGCCAGCTAGAAGCTGTAGACAACGTACGGCGAGGTTACGAACGGTTTGCCTATATCGTGTACGCGGACGAGTAGGCCAGTGCGTCAACATTCGATTTTATTGTCGGGATCTGCAGGCATCTGCTGTAACGTTCTGCCGCCTGCACACGCGAAACAAACGGGGAGCCCGGACGGTTGCCAACGGCTTGCGGCTTTTAAAAAGGCGTCCGGGACTGATTCTTGTATCAGCTGTCTGCGCTCGCTTTATAAGCACTTTGTTTCGTGACACGATGCAGACCAACCCGAATTTATTATGCCATATAACGACAAATAACGTGTGTGCATGCGTCGAAACCTCGCAGCCCGTGAAATTTGATCGTGTGCGTTCGCACGAGAGCACGCTTCTTACGGCTGGCGAACGTGCAAAGCGCGATGGGCGTGGAATTTTCATATCCTTGCTGTTATCAGCTATGTTGTTGTTGCTGTTTTGTTGATATTGTTGCTGGTGAATCATTTCGTCTTTCCTTATCCGGAGAGTCGGAGAACCAAACAGCCACGTTGTAGGGAGAGGGAGAAGCCTGTCACAAGATGCTTGATGCCTTTCGACACCTCAGAATGTGAATGTGCGAACTCCAAATTCGCTATCGTTGAGCTATGGTGGTGTCAGCTGAGAAACAGGTACGAACATATATGGCATTGCATCAATATTTTGATGCCTCTGCTGGGTTGTCTAAAAGCTGTGGAATATCTAAACATTGTATCTTGTCTCGTATGGCGCTGTTCAAAAATACCACGTATGGTGAGATTGAGTATTATATATGGAGGAGAGTGTGAGTTCGGCACTAGCAGGTTTTTACAGAGGGGTAGGAAATGTACAGCGACAGTCTGTCGGTACAGCAGTGTGCTTGTTTATGCTAAAGACTCATCCAAAGTTCGCGTATAGTTTAGACAAATTGTGGCAACACCTATTTCCTAGCGAATTTCAATTTGCTTGGGAGATGCTCCAGAATATGCATGAAGCGAGCACTGAAACAATAATGAAAAGAAAGAAAAACATCTGTAAAAATTTAAATAATTAAACATAATATTAACATGAATCATTTTGTTTGTACTCGAAACTGCAATAAATATGATTAATTACCTTACAGTACTGAAGTTTCGTACTGAACTGCGATGCAAATATATGGTTTAGCCTGTGAGATCGTGACGCAAGCGTTGTAGCACCTCGATCTTTCTGTGATCCTACTTGCTGTAACGGGTATCGACACACATATAGCACATATAAAAGAGATGAAAATGCCTTACGGGCAAAAGTAGGTCCTTTGATATAGTCGCTTTTAATTTTCGCAGTCGGCCTTTAATCCGTACAAAATATGCTTAGTTCTCTAGTGGTGTGAATAGTCTTTTTTCAAGAGACACTATCGGTGGTAGTTTTTTAATTACCTAATTAAACGAGAAGACCCAAGCGGATATATGGGTTCGTACTTGTGTTACCTTACACAAGTGACTGATGCTTTGGCTCAGTTCTGCAAACGGAGGCCAGGATAGACAAAGACCTCTCGGACAGATGGCTACGACAGATAGTAACGTGGCCAATTTTGCCACTCCGCCCAAATCTCCGAGGGCGCCAGGCGGTATCGAAGCGGACTTAAAGTAGTCACGCCGGACTGCTGCAGCTTGCAGAGCTGCTAAGCGGCATGAGTCGCTGGGTCTCGTCTTCTTGCTCTTTCGTCAGAAAGGGTATTATTAGTTCGTCGATGTCTTGATAGCTAAGTAAGCATGAATCCATATTTGCTAAGCAAACATGAATTTCTAGGACGAACAAGAGCAGGAACGGGTGTAGTCGGACAATGACGGTAGTAGCACCGGTGCTGCGTGCTGTCGGATCAGGTGTGCCGCCAGGTTCGACGTGAACATCACGTCAAACAACGGACAACGAACACTGGCGGAAGTGTGCTGACCCACTTGTTCGTGTAACAAAGGTGTTGTAGTATACTAAAGCGAGCGAGCGAGCAAGCAGAACATTGACGAACGTAGATTGAGAAGAGCAGTTTTTGGTGGTGGTTTCTGTTGAGACAGACACGTGTTTCCGGTAGTGATAAGCAGCAGCTCGGTAAAACGTAACACAAGAGGTTCCATACACGAGTGTGTGCATATATATATATATATATATATATATATATATATATATATTAATGTATCGGTAGGTAGTGTACTCTTAGTAGCCGAGACTTCGCTTCACCACATCTGCGTGACGCACAAAAGGAACGTCTCCGAAAGCCAACGGAAGCCTATTTATAAACACGTGGCCATCCAGGTATCTAAACGTACTGGTGGCTGTCTTTCGTGTCGCCTGTGTGAGCAGCCAAGAAGAGCGGCTCATTTTTGTTTTTGCACTAAAGTCTGCGTAGCTACTGATTGCAGTCATGTGGCGAATACAATCACGCGGCTAACGGCTAAGCGAGGAACACACTGCGCACAGTGCTTTCATTTTTTTCCCATCTGACTTGGGAAACACATCATCCCACCAAGTAACCCAATCTGCGCCTCGTATTTTCTTTGTAATCTCGATTCCACTCATTCATGTTGAGACTACGTGGCGTTTATATATAACGTTGTGTAACTTCCATATTGCCATACAGAGATTTGCGCCTACTGTCTTTTGATACGATTGGTTAGTGTGCGATACGACGTTGCTGGAAAAGGTTTGCGGCAGATTCATTTGGCAAACTAGCAAGCTCTGTAGCGGTCCATCATACACATATTTTCATCAGGAAATAAAAGCCTTTATTTTTCTACTGTAGAAAAGCCCTCGGATCATACAAAACCGATTGCATCCAACAAATTAGCAAAATGTCCGTTATATATATATATATATATATATATAAATTACATGCACTTTTTCCAGTTCGCCAGTCTCATCTCGTCAAACATTGAAATACGTTAGAGAAGTGCAATTCAGAGACATCTGCGTTTTTAATGATCTCCTCACACCACCACTGACCGACTGACCTTGCGATGTGTTGACTTGACGTTTGAACAATGTAATACCGACGCATTGCGTCAACTTTAAAAGTCCGATATATTTGGTCCATTTTTCGGTATCACACTAAATCGTTAAAGTTTTATGGCTCGAAACTTATCAATGGTTTGTTTACCTGGCGGATGGCCAAATTTGCTCTTACATATTTGATAACTAAAAGATGTAAGCCTCAAGGTACAGCTCGGAATACACGTTCAGGGCTTTCAGATGCCCGTCATCACCATGAAACGGGGGTGTGGCTATGTTTTTGTGTACATTGGTATAAGTTTGCTCTCTCATGCAAATATATATATATATATATATATATATATATATGGGATGGTACATGTAAATGCCTAAAATAATAAACGAAAACGGTCTTATTCAAAGTGTTACCCTAAATGAAACAACAAGTGCGTGGAAAGCTTCACTATGCTGCATTGTTGAACTGTATGCACATACATATATATAGTAAACCTTTCTGACAACCTACATTACGCGTAGCTTTTAGTTGTGCTAGTTTTATGATAAGAGTATAAGTTTATAAACTTCAAGATGATACGTAACGTGAGTAATATAGCTGTTTTGGCGACTTAGTCTTCAAAATTGCCTAGATAATTATTGTCGTGGTGTTCCAATACCACACCGATAAAGTTATTGAAGTTATCCTATTAGGGCCTGCCCTTATTTTTTTATGGGACTGTTCAGTAATTCCTAATTGAGCTTAACAATTCAATAATTACACATTTTTAACAATTGTAACAACTAAGGGCATTTTGCAGAAAAGGCCCGTGTCCGATTTTTTAATTTTGCTGGTATCAGGTGGGGCTTTTAATTAGAAACTATCTAACTGAAAGTATCACGGGCACCTTCAGAATCCGTGCAGTCCCAACTGTGCAAGCGTCGGACGCTAGCATCTAGATTTGCTATCAATCGTCGATAACATCCATGGCCGACTTCCAAAAAATAATTTTACGATGGCCCGATAAAAATCGGATCGGAGCTCCGTAGATGCAAGGCTAGGGAAGAACTGGTCTAGATGATCACGATGGTCATCTCACATACAAATTAATGCAAAACCTACAAGTTGAGTCGATGTACGGGTAGGTTAAGCAGCGGTGCGGCAAACGTCCTGGCCGGGCCACAGAATAGAAATGAGAACGTCAATTAAGACTGCGCATGTCGCTACGCGGGGAAGCAATTAATAAGGTTTGGCGCTAGATCAGGCTGCTGATCAAGGTGGCACCGAGTCGCTAGGCATCGCAACCACAAACAGAGGCCATAATGGTATGCGAAGGTGACCGGCTACGGATATGGCAACGGAGTCCAGCAGAATCAACACCGTAGGGCTACTTACTGAGTCTTTTGACCAACAAACCTTCGACTTTCTTGCTCGATCAAGATCTCTATCGAGCAACCGACGCCTGTAAGAGTAACTGGTACCTTACAACGCGCCAGTAAGAACGAACGCACGTTGAACCACATCAGTGTCGTGCAATTCTTCGCAAATGATCTGAAGGCATTAACAGATAACTCCTTTTCACGTATGCATACGCATATTATGTATCGGAACACGAGTTCCCGTAGACCACCTCGTCCATCCATAGACCAGCTGGTCCAACACTCCAGGTTATTTACGCTGGTAACAGTACCATTACACACATATCTCAAGTTTAAATAGGAAAAATGATGACTCTCCAATCGACCTTTTTCACGTCCGTCTCATTCAGACAGGGAAAATGGCTATCATAAGACTATGGCTAGCTCCAACTGAGACCAGAAAACAGAGGAAACTGAACATTCTTTGTTCAAGGCTGGCCAATTCTGCATGCACTCGCCCGCTTGTATTGACCGACACGGGAGAACTCTACCGAAGACAATTGCACGGCTATCGAAATTTTCTACGACATAACAAAACCACTTTAAAAACTTCAACTAATGTTCTTCCACTTCTAATGTTTTTCGGTTTGTTATATTTCGTGCGCTGATCATGCTGCTAATATGGGTAAACACTCTTCTTTTGTGCTGTAGTAATTAGTCGCTAGTTCATTAGCCTTTAAATGGGACGCAGCTGTGCAAAAAGCATCGCGAAAGCAAATCTAGCATCGAATTTGTGGGTCAGCGCTTACCTTCAGCCACGATGCTTCCATCAGCTTATCGATATCCTATTAGGGCCCTGCCCTAATTTACTGGGATCAGGTGACTAACGCAATGAAGCATTTTGCGTACCTCGTTATAAGACTGAGACGTTCGGAAGCAGGCTGCGTATTAATCCTCGAACTCTGTATGGTCTGAAAAGCTTCCATGTGACCTGTAAATTGGCTATGGTTAAAAGTCTAATAAAACAGATTCCATATATATGCGGACCAGACCCGGAAACTTGCGTGCCATTTTCGATTGTGCCGGCTGCCGCATATTTGGAGCACGCTATCAGGACGCATAAGACCTCTCTTCTCTGTGAGTATTTTAGTGCTAAAACTTAACCATTTATAATGCAGTTTCGCAAATAAATCATTTTCTGAATGTGAATATATATATACATATATATATATATATATATATATATATATATATATATATATATACATACATATATACATATATATATATATATATACATATATATATATATATCGCGTGGATGGATGAGTTTGTGTGTGCGCGCACGCTCCTTGCAGGCCAACACCGGAACTTGCGACCCCAGCATGTGAATGACACGAGGTACCGATGGCAATCGTGTGTTGCAGAGCGTATCGCGCGTTGCCTGTCTGAGGCTTGCCAGATATACCATCTTGTGGCTAAGCAGTAATTAACATTTGAGCTTAAAGTCTCTGTTTGAGCAGATGCCCTTCTGGCGGTGGTGGTAATGGTGGTGGTGGCGGTGGGCGGCGGCACAGGCCACAGGCAGCGGCTTGCTTGTGATTTGGCCGTGTCTAGCAATAAATAGCATCTCGCTTTTCCAGCAGAGCTTGAAACGCGCCGAAAAGGGCGCGCACCTGTGCTAGAGTGTGCTGAACAGGGTTCCGTAGTTGTAGGAAGGAAGTTGTCACCCGCGAAGTACAACGCATAGCGGGGTCTCTATATGCAGCGTCGTCGATCCGCTGCGTTTAGGGGTGAGGTGAGCGCACATCCCGATAGGGCACCAACATCGTAGTGCAGCAACTCGAGACAAGATGAGCGCGGCCACGGTGAGCCCTTCTGTAGCCCCACACAACGGCCGACGGCACGTCGGCGACTGGCGACAGTGGCGGAGGTTGCAGTAGAGGCTAGCATAACAACGACGACGGCGACTACGACGATGGGAAAAGTTGCCGGGAATGGAGACGTTCGTTTACAGGTATCCTATATTGGGAAATACGTAGTCGTCCCCGACCTGTCGCGGTCGGTCGGTCGAGCTCTCTTTCTGTGTGCAGTTACAGTTGAATTAAAGCCACCTTACAGGCTGTGGCCGTCGTGGCGGCTGAGGACGAGAAGGAGGGTAAGACTGACCCTTTCTCGCGCGCCGGCTGGTGGAGGCGTGCGTTGAACGCCTGGGGGACCTTGGCGGGTGGGGTCTATAAAGAGACGATGGTAGGGAAGGGCCAGAGAGGCTCGAACGACGAGACCGACATGGGCCCCCGCTCCTAGCTGTGCGAAGCGAGGGAGGCCCTGGTCAGTCTTCCATAAGAAAGCACACGAAGAACGGCAAACGGCCTTAGTACAAGTTAGTTTCCTGGTCGTTTTTCTACTTCGTGAACAACGTTTTCCTCTTTCCCAACTCCCCCCACCTCCTCCCCGCCGAGTTCCCTCGAACGCAAGCAGCGTCAACAACAAAGCGTGCCAAGACGCGAAAAAAAAGCGAATTACAACCAGGCCATGGTTGTTGCTGTTGTTGCCAATTATTGTTAATGTCGTTGTTGTTGTTGTTATTGCTGTCACCGTGGTCGTCAGCACCACCATCATCATCACCATATCAACACTGCAATTATCACTGCAATCGGATCACTAATATCTTCTCCATCATCATCACCATCATCATCACCACCATCATCATCGTTAATGCTGTCTGTGAGATCTGGAAGTGAGCTCATCGTATTCGACTGGTCATCAGCCGCATCGCTTAATACGGCTCTAGAGTGTCAACCAGTGTTGTCAATTTGGCGTGCTCGAAAGGCGGAGGTTAAGAAGCGCCGCTTATCACATCAATGGAATTTGTGTGTCGTTTGTGTGGACCAATCAATGCGCTATCTATCTGCTACCTGGATAACGACCACCTGGCGTCAGCGTGACCATCATCATCACCACCACGACCACGACCACCACCACTGAAGTGGATCGCGTCGACGACCTCCAACTGTAGCGGCTGCCCAGCGGCGTCTCCATCCAGCAACGCTTTCGCAGCACGGATAGCTCGAGAAGGCCTGGAGCTGAGATGTTTCCACATTTAGGTATGCACAACTTGTCAACCTCCTCCACAGTCCCCATTCTCCACAGTTCTCGGCCAGTTATTTTCGATCGGACGCATTGCATGTACGATAATACGTCGTCGTCGATCGCTCTTCACTAACTAGTTGCGTGCGCTCAAAGCGCTCGTGTCTGCAGAGGGAGTAAATAGTTCGTCGTCACGAACGTCCGTCGAGCCTTAAGCTAATTTTGGAGCCGGCCAGGACCCGGGTCGAATCGTTATGGCAATAAACTGACGCCGAGCGGCGTCCATTTTCCAGCTGTTGTTGCATAAGATATACTGCTACCATTCGTGCGGATCTTATGTATAGTATATAAGTGATGTATATACTATGCGTATTACCTTCGTGTGACTAATTATTACCAAATGATTATACTATGCTAATGATTTGGTAATTATTATTCAGTTTCATCTCGTCTACCTGATTGAGGCAACAAGGAGTTGTTAGCCAAAGCCAAATAGTTACTAGAGTTTGCATGTGGTGTAGCAACGTTTTAGGTCTCAGTCTAAAGAAACCAATGCATTTAGGCCTGACTCGTATGGGTCCGTGTGAAAAGCTAGGGTTTGATATTAGTTGGTTACTCCGTGTATAGCACGCAAATCTGAGTCCCAGTTTCAGTCAAGTAGAAGTAACAGCAAATCGCCAGCTTAAATGCTTGTAAGTGTTTTTTGGAATTTATACTTTTCACGGTGCCACTCGTCTGAAAGAGCGCAAAATCCAGTGGAGTCACATATGTCTGAAAGCCAAAACGGACGAATTGCGAAATCATCTGCGATGTCCATTACTATAGAAAAATAGGTAAAACTGATCAAATATTTGTCATTGGAGTCCTTGAGCTGCTGTTTTCCCGGAGATCGTTTTAACAGAAGCTCACAAGAATACATTACATGTTAGGGTACACTCAACTTTGCAAGAATACGGCTATAAAGGAATATAAAAAATAATAGGTTTACTTATAGTACATATAGCTGAGAGAACAAAATACTGTTAAAACAAATATTGAAAACGCTTTACCTCAGTATATAGTCAAGTGACATTTAGGTGCGACTGCATTTAGGTGCGACATATATATATATATATATATATATATATATATATATATGTCGCACCTATATATATATATATATATATATGCGCGGTCGAGTAAACCATGGACATTCTGCAGCATTTGTAGATGCAAATGCCTGTTTATTACTGAAGCTTGAAGCCCAAAACGAAATCTTGGGAAATTACACAGTTACCCTACGATTTTCGTTGGTTGAGGGAATTGGTTTGTTATGCCAACACTTATCGCAAACTACTGCGCATTATATGTTGTCGTTTATTTACCATTATTGTAAGATCCATTGTATGAATTACAAATTGAGTTCAGCACGCTCTCACTCTTTATTTTACACTTGAATTGCTTCTTCTTACCGCGTAAGCTTTACAGACGGGTAGCGAGTCCATAAAGGTCCTTTCAGCCCAGGATCTTAGGACATATGCCTTGGATGCTAGGCAAGTGTACGAACTGTACGTGACTTCCTAGTCTACGTTTTAGGTGCAGCTGCCAATTGCGACAATCAGCTTCTCACCTCGCATGGGCCTGGCAGCTCTACTATCAAAGACCTCAGTCAGATCTATACAAATACGCCCTTAATGCAGCGTTGACGACGAAATCAAAGGCGGCACTCAGAGCACGTCTCTGCGTCCACTCACGTGATCGGTCCAGCAGATTCGGAGAGACAAGGCAGACAAGGAGATCAAGTAGATCTCCTTGTCTTGCTCTTTGGATCCTCGCCGCCAGCCCTCAAAAAGCTAACGTACAGAAACAATTCAGACTAGAAAAGGCCTGATAGCTAGCATCTGTTTGGGTGTTTCTAATCAAACAGCGAGAAGGCTCCGATGCCCGAGCGCGTTCAGTCAGGCTATGCACTGGCACACCCGAAAAAGCAGTGTACTGACGACGCTGAACTGAATGTGCTATTGCACGACAAATGCACAGGGGCTCGTTATGAGACGCGGTGAAAATACATGCAGTACTATGCGAAGTTCTCACCAAATGGCCACACATGTTGATGTCTGATCTCACATCACCGTTTGTTATAGGCTTAATTAATCCCTTTAGGCCTCCTTAACGTATGGTTATAATTTGCTCGAACGAACAACGAGAAAGAATGCTGTGGCATGATACAACCGAGCGGATTCTTCGGAAAGACCGATTCAATTGTGTTTTTTTAAAATTATTATTTATGAACATGTATTTTATATTAACATATCTGAATACCTATTAATCGCTTTAAGTGTTATATTGTTGCTCAGTAAGAACAATTCGAGCACGTATAAAGACTAAAGTGAGTCACAGCATACTCTATATATATATATATATATGGTATACTAACACATTTGAGCAACAACGTACGCATTACCAGTACGTTTGGTTTGCCCGTGTTCTCTCACTTCTCACGGAATGATGAAGCCAACGGCTGTAAACGAAGCAAACCGGGTCTATCCGAGGGCAGTTTCAAGCCGACGTAATTGGCCTCGGCGCTTGTTGACGTCGTCGGCATGCCGAAAGCCTCGTGCTATACACGCGGCTCATGCTATAGGCGCAGCGCTATGTCATCATCGAACTAGCAAAGAACATTAGTTAGCACGCTCGAGCTGGAGGCGACCTGGGCCAAGGGACGACGAAGGCACAAACACTCACAACGAACCAATGCGGGAAGCGAGCGATGAAGCGATTGAGAGGGCGCGAGGGAGCGAGAGAGAGAGAGAAAAGATTGTGTGTGAATGGAGATCGTGAACACGAGAACGAAAGAGAGAGAGAGAGAAGGAGGAAACGAAAACGACAATGACGGTCGGGGAAAGCTTGTGGAAAGTCACACCACGGCACCATTAGAAGCAGCAGCAGCAGCAACAGCCAGAACTTGGCGGGTAATTGCGGCAGCCAGCAGGTAAGTCAGGCAAGTCAGCGTACCGAGCTGCTCTCTTCGTCGAAGTTATTCAACTCGACTGAAGCCGGAACCCGTTTGTACTCTGTCCTGCCCCGCTGCTAAGCAGCGTCTAAACGGAATAGTCGCAGTGTGCTACGTTGTGAAGGTGTCATTTATCATGTTAGTGTTAGTGATGTAGTCGTTGCTGTTGTCGTTCACGATAGGTTTGGCGGTGGCTTCAGCTTCTTCTGCTGCTGCTGCTGTTGTTGTTGTTGCTGATGTTCCTATTTGACGTACTGTACGCCGTGCGGCTGTTACTGCTGTCCCTACATTGCAGTTGTTGGTGTTGGTGTAGTTGTTGTTGTCGGTGTTGTTGTTGCTGCTGTTGTTGTCGGTGGTGTTGCTGCTGTTGGTGTTGGTGTAGTTGTTGTTGTTGTCGGTGGTGTTGATGTTGTTGTTGTTGCCGGTGCTGTAAACCGTCATAAGCGTTGCCAACTAGCCAGCCAACGCATAAGCTTGCGGCGACACAGTTAAACACACGCTCGACGCGCTCGACGAGATGGGATAAGATGTCCGACGTATGGCCATCGGTCGATGTGTGTTCTAGAAAGTCACACAAGCGGCATATGCCGGCTGTCAGCCAAAGAACGTGGAACGCGATTAGAGATCGGCTGCAAGCGACTGGCCAGCCAACGGCACACGAGGCAAGACTAGCTATACAATATCCGTGGAAGGTAGAGAGATGCGCTCATATATGGCTGACATGCGGCAACGCTATGAATGCAGGCCGCCAGATGCCCAGCGAGACTGTTGTTGTTGTTGCCGCTGGAGCTACTGGAGATGTTTCTAGGAAAGCGAACTGCAAGTGTGAGAACACGGAGGAGAAACACGACGAAGTGGGCGTAGTCAAAGTTCAATGAAGGCGGTCTGGCGAACTGGACCTTGTTGGTTCGGTTGCATCTATTTTTCCGCTGTGTTGTCAGTCGCAGAGTATCAAACTGTGTTCGTTAGATAGTCATCACTCCCGCTGGACGACTTGATTAAATATGATAATCCGAAGCACTGCGGGACTCTACCGGCTCTCGTATGTTGGCTGCTTGCTCCCTAGTCTGATCTAGTCTACTCTGGACTGGACTGACCTGGCCTTGGCTCACACCCCAGCGAAAAGGTTGACGCTACGTTTAAACACACGCACGGTCGCAAATGCACATATGGCCACATTCTCAGAAGTCAATAGGAATGAATTCCAGCTGGCGTATGGCATTCACGAACACGCTCTAACGATCCGCACTGGTGCACACAAAAGCTGCGGCTACGTAAGTAGGTCCCTATCAAGTCCTCTAGGCGCTATTTATTAGAGCTTGGCCTTCTTAGCACGCTTGCAGCATCTGCCCTCATATGCCCTCATGCATGTACCACATATGCATACATGCATACACATTAAATACATGAACATGGCGTCGGACCACTTTCTATCTTGGCTGGCTTTATACAAAACGATATTTGTTAGCTTAGCTACTTAATACTTTGCTTTCTCGTCCCCTCGCCATAGATTCAAAGGACATGGAACATCGATTGGCAAATAAGTTTTCAAGCAGTGTTTGCATACGAAAAAAATACCTGCAGACTAGTCTTCTCTTATTTTTCGTCTAGGCCCAGTTATATGAAGTGCTCTGGCTCTCAACAACGACAAAAAAAACAAGACGACGGGTCTAGACTGCAGGCAGCAACAGTGTTTCAAAAGGTCTAAACGAAAACGGACAGACGTATGTATATTTTACTGCGATTTAATTGCATCTTGGCTAAGGTTAAAGAATTGCCAGCTTATTTGAAGACGGCACCTAATTCAAATAAAGGCAATCTACCCACGTCTACCCAATAACGATGCCTGTACTGCATCATCTCTCCTCGGAACGCCTGTGCTATATAATTATGGCTTAAATTTGGCTAGAACTGCTAATGCTTTATATATCGTGCAGAGTATGACAAATATAAAGCATACTAGGGGCATGTTGGGTGTTTGTATCCTAGGTTGAGTTGTATGAAATGCTCTGAGAATAGGCTAGCCGTGGCACACAGAAAGTACGCTTCTCTTTAAAAACGAACAAAGTAGAACAGGAATAATGCGGCCAGTATGGACGTCCTGCAGCTTAATTTGACTCAACACCGGGGTCTCGAAAGCACGAATCAAACTTCCAACGGTCGAGTCGAGACAGGTCTAATAAGATAAAGCATCTAATAGGAACAAAGTGCATACGTATAGTTAAAGAAGTCGGCGGAGAAAGAAATATGTTTAATAACATTATATCATGTAATTGCCTGAGGGGAGCCGGCCAAGGTACAATCAACTTTACAATCGTGAACTTCTATATATATTGCCTATGAAGTAGTTGACTTCCATAGACGAGACAAATTGCTTGTTTGCCTCTCATCGCGTACGGACCGATAGACGGGATAAATTAATGTTATTACTTTTTAACGCCTTACCTAATACATATATGCATAATTTAACGACTTATATGCTGGGGCATGAGCCAAACAATTGGTTTTGTAGTGCCATATTCGTGGCTATCTCTAATATATCATATATAAGCAATATTATTATTTCAAAGCTTAGATATTTCACTCTTTATTTCGTGATCTGGTTATTATGTGGCCATATTTGTGCATATTGGCTACTCCAACAATTTCTATTGTTAAGCCACTTTTAAGGTTATTTAATTGCATATTAAAATATTTAGTCACCTGGTTGCTGATGTAAAATGCAGTTAAAGAGATTGCTGATTTAATCACCCAATTGCCCAATATGTTGGCCAAAATATAAATCCGTTGTCACCGTTTCACCGACATCCGTATATGAGGTTGGTTTTATAAGGTGGTTTCTTTGAGCATATCGTGTGGCCTTAGGTATTGGAACGGTAACCTTCGTTCGTAAGTCGTTGTCACTCCACCATTAAAAACTTGAATAATTGCTGACTCTATTTCTTGCCGGTTCTTTGTAGCGCCAGAACAGCCGCATAGCTTTAGGTCATCAGCATATAACGTGTGACAAACACTGTCAATAATGATGTGATTTATATCTAAGATAGTAATCCAAAATCAATTGAGCCGAGAGTACAGCAAGATTGGGGTTCCCAGACATGCCGACACTGTGTCCGCTAAAACAGTTGTTTACTCTAACATAATATGAACGGTTGCTAATATATTAGAAATAAATTGATCGTATGGTAATTTAGCCTTGCATAACTAACTTTTGCTAAGAGGTTTGGGTGGTTAACTTTGTCAAATGCTATTAGAAAATCAAAGTACACACAATCGAAAGCTCCCTCGTTATTCATAACTGTTGCCCGGTGTTGAATCATATCGACGAGCTGGGTAGCTGTAATCAGACCAACACTCTCATGCATTGCGCAGCCTTTCTTCTACTTGATTGATTTTCAGTACAGTCGGTCCTAACACGAAGACAACCTTTCTTTTGCGAGAGTCCCCCGTTTTTTTGCGTTTGCTTGGCCAGCTTATCCGCCGCCTGGAGCATTTTAGTCATTACGTAATCAACGTAGGCCATACTTCGGTCAAGATTACGCCCAGGTGTTTGGCCTGCTTCGTTATCTGTATATGGACGCCCGCAAAGATATTCAGTTCACGACATTCTTTTCTCCAACTAAACACGACGGCTTCCTTCCGGTGCTACCATTAGGCGGGGAGACTTCATGCACCAGCTCATCCGCAAATCGACGTCCTTTGCGGTGGTTAGTATCGCTAGGCTTTCTGCACAGGCGACGCGTTTGACTCCACTAGACCTGCGCGTCTCTAGCACTCTATCGTACGTCAGACTCCACAGAGTAGGTCTTATCAGAGAGCCCTGTGACACGCCTGCAGTTATCGCCTGCACCCTGCCGCTATGGATTGCACCCCGCTTATCTAAATGAAAGACTGTTAGAACATGTTTGCACCGTATTCAGGACTACCTCCAGCTCGCGCTGTTGAACGCAATATATGCGTTCAGCAAAACCAGAATTACGAAAGAAATTACGTGAATTACGCTTTTAGGAAATTTTAGTATCTTTTCATCAGCGCTTGCGAGCACTTTTTTGATGGCCTAGAGAGTTGACCTTCCCTGACGGACCCCATACAGGCCGTCGATGGCGCCATTAGGTCTACCGGCGAGTATCGTACTTTATCGCCTCGGTAATTGTTTTAAGATGACATATGGACCTAGTGGCTGAGACCGAGTCTGGTTCTTTTTCCGTTTTTGGGATACGTGTCCGACGAGTTTTTTTCAAATCGCTTGGGAGTCGCCCCTCCGTGAGTAGTAAATTGGCTGTCGTTCTAAAGGCAGCTGGATATACATTCATTAGATATTTGATCGCCTTCTGGGGTTTGCCGCCCGGACGGGAGCTGTGCCCTCTATCATCTCCGGAGCCGCTTTTTCGATCGCTTTGAATGTCACGAGAGATTCGCCGCCGGGCTTCAATGCACTTTTTCCACGACTCCGCTACCACGGAGTACTACCAGTATTTCGGTGTAGCGTTTTTCCGCGACGGATGCACTGAGACCGGAGTTGCACCCGCACGCTTTTTGACAGATCTTCTTTATGCATCTCTCATTGGGGGTGTTGCCCGACTCGTTTCTCTGATGATCCCCTCGTTAAACACCTCCTTCCTCACCCTGCGAGTCGACTATCCTGGTCTGTGGCCCATTGAGGCCGGCCCCGTGACCTTAGGCTCTTTCCCGCTTTGTTCCGTGACCGTGATAAGTCGGTTGTCAATTAGGCTGGTCTCTTCTGTACGAGGACTTTAGGATCAACTATCCTGTGGATCGTATTCGTCGCGCAGATTGTTATGTCGATAAACGCGTCCTGACCTCTACGGGCAAACGCTAGCGTCGCCTTCTAGTTTACCTAATCTGTATATTTGCCTAATCAGTCAATATTTGGGTTTACCTAATCTGTATATAGTCAGATTTACCTAATCTGTTGAAAAATATTCTAGCCTACTTTATTAAATCAAGGCTAGAAGCCGATTGGTGTATGTTCTAAGTGGCTGTGCGCCGACAATAGAGGCGCTTCGCCTACGACTGTGCATACCTACAACTCCACGGCTCCATCAATTATTGGTGAAGTGGAGGAGAAAAGTAACACAGGCAGCGGCGGAGATTGAGAGATCACTAGACTTGTTCTCACCTCAATCGTAGATTGCGGCGGTCTGCGACGATCGTTCCGTATCAACCATGTACATCGTGCATGGCTATCACCACCGCGTGTGTTGTCAATGCACTCGTAGACTCAGCTAGCGTAAAATTGCGCTATGTACCACTCTGTCAACTGTCTGGTGTTTTGGAGAATATTGCTGCACTTCGTCTCTCGTTGGTACCACAGGAACCAAATGTTCGTCTTACTTTCTTATACTGTTAGCTAAATTGGTGCTAAATATACTGGCGAACGACGCTCTACACACTTGAAACGAGAGTCAGCTTGCCTCTAGCAGGGGCTGCAGCATAGATGTACGAGTCGTACACTCTATGAGACTCTGGACATCACGACGAAATGCGATCTAGAACAGAAACTGGGAGCTTTGCTGTTTGTTCCTTTGTTGATAAGTTTTTTTTTTCTTTCTCAAGTTTAAATTACTTTTCTGGAAATGGGGCCGGCTTAGCGACTCGTCATTACTTTTTGCAGGCGGCCATCTCGAGCTAATGTCAGGAATAAGGGCGCCTCTTATTGAGGAACTCGCTGCCTCGGTAGAGCTTGGTCGTAATTTGCATCGCAGCAGAACGAGCCGTACGTCAGTGGGCACAAACGACCTAATAAAACGTCCCAGTTATCACTCTTAGCCATACACGCTACCGAAAAGTTGGCACGAGCAAAAATATCTCTCAAATATTCAGCTTGATTCCACGTTAAGTAAGACAGGTGGTAGGCTCCGTACTACTGTTTTGGCTAACCTTTTGCTTTAGCCGATGGAATGATCTTGCTCTCAATGGAAACTTGAAGCGTTGAAGTGCATAACGAACATGAAAACGTACTCTATATTTCTATTTAGTGCTGTAGGGAGCCGTAATTTGACCTGCTGATAATAAGGCCAGCCAACCAGAGTAGTGCATATGAATGCATATGCATTGCAAAGCATATAAAAGTACAAGCCCGTAAGGGTTTGTTCGAAAGGTTGATTGAGAAGATATATTTTATAAAGCTACTAAGGACCTGCGTGGTCAAGGTCAAATGGCGTGGCAGTATGCATAGTATTATGGTCAAACTGCGTGTACACACATATATATATGTATATATATATATATATATATATATATATATATATATATATATTGTCGTATGTTACACACAGTGCAACAGTTCTGACCTTTACTGTTACGGTATAAAGAAGCATAACGTGTTTTGTGTTGTAGCTGCCATTGCTGGGACTGCGCGCCGTGACATTAATCATAATGAGATGCGCCTCGCTAGTGGCGTCTCCGCTAGTATAAGACACATTAATTCGTCTAACACGCGATGCCTATAGGAAGCTAAAATTTTAATGTATTACTGCAATTTATCTTGCATAAATGTGATGTTTAATCTCACTTACACAACCCACGGAACAGTGCTTGCAGCAGATTTAATATGTTATGATTTCCTCAAATTAGTGGTCTACTATCACGACGATTAATGAATATACTTTGATTAAAAGTGGCCTGACTGTAAAACCAGGCATTCTCTATCGCCGAGTGCCTGCATTTTAAAACATTTTAGGAAGCATTTCTAAAAATGACCGAAACACCAATTATTTCATCTTACGATTTTATTTGATATACGCTTAAGCGATAGTCATTATCGACCTTACAACGATTGCAGCATACTTTTCATGGTACTCTTAGCACCATAAAAAACGCGAACTTCAAGAGACATTGGAGATTTTGCTGTTTGTTTTTGGTTAACTACGATTGTAAAAAAATCCTAACTGTCCAGACTAAGCAGCTTTGAGTCCTGTGGGTTTTACCAATTTGCGATTGGTTGGTACAGATTTAAAATTGGCTCACCCTAACACGCAGCCTTTGAGCATTAGCCGCATAGCTTTCACTACGCCCGGTCTTCTTTGTTATTGCCTGCGTGCGTAACTATGGCACTCCATAGCTTCAAGCGTGTCTCCCCGAAATGCGCGCAAATTATGCGTGCTCCGCGCACCATTCTCGCCAATAGAAAATTAGAGAGGTATGTAAACTCTCTATAGTAACATTCCCTGGTCCGTTGGCCATAAGAGGCAAGACATATGATATCGAATGAGTGGCAACGCATTAATAATGTCATATTGACGTGGTCAACTCGAGGACTGTTAAAGCTTACTGCGTAACGAATAGGTGTCTGCGCACTGATTCCGAACCGACTGGTTAACGCTCCGGGCGTAGTCAACCTTGGCTTAATAGGCATAATGTGAAGACAACAGCGACAGAGGTGCGGTAGAAATGGCCCGCAACTCTGATGTCATAACTCGCGGGTTTGATTCCGACCCAGCGCCTACCCAGAGAGTTACGCGACTGCTCCCCAATAACTCACACATTTTGCATAAGGGTACTTTTACGTGTGGCGCTGTAATTCATAAACTCCTGGCTAACATTCTGGTTCGGTCGTCTGATAACTTCGTATGTTTTTTTTTCTGGTTTTGTTTCTCTTGTCTATCCGTTTTAGCTTCCGTCCAAGCTAATATTTCAGGGAGCTACATTCAGCGATAACTTTGTATTGCCTTTTGCAAAACGAATGTACATGAACAGCATGCCGTCAATCATTTGATATCATACTCCTAATTTACGCATCATCCTCCGCCAAGCCCGACATCAGCACAGGAGCACACAGAACTAGGACTAGATAGACAACTGCATTCGTTTGGCGTTCGTCGTTTCTTTACAGATGTCGAGTATTCACGGCATACGTGACGCGATTGTGACGGGTATCACCAAATCGCCTAGATTCGGCTGATGCTATCAATTGTGAGCTACGTTGTGGCGTTTAGGAACATCTTCAAGTAAAAAATCGGCTCCTTCATGCAAGGACGTGAATGTTATTTCAAAGGTTCCGCAAGTGAGGCGTTCTGTCTGGGCTGTCTAGGTTGAACTAACGCGAAATTAAATTACTGGTCGACGATGAGACCTTCAGAGTAAAATCGAGCTTGTACGCCGCTTGCGTGCGACAGTATGTAACACTGCTCAGTGAGCTCGTTTGGCTAGCTGATAACTTGCTATTTTCCTCTGTTAATTAGGGCTTATTAATCTTAAGGCTTTCCTCTAAGCTGTTTTAGCTATTGCACTACGCAGTCTATTATCGCTCTTAAATTAATTTATTGACATGGGGCGATGCATCGCCGGGTCGCTGGCCGGAAAGTGCAGGTCGTTTATATCTCTCGTTATTTTCCGCTTGTCTGGGGGCTATTTAATCGCCACAGCATCAGAGCAGTGGCGTTACTAGGTTCGAATTATGTTCTAAACTTGACCGTTGGTACATTTAAAACCCACTATAAAATAAAGACCAGATTGATTTTATAACAATAACAAAGCCAGCATATGGTTTACTAGGTACCTTACTATGTTACATATGCATATATATATATATATATATATACTCAAGTAGTCCGTCCCTGTGTTTTGCGCATGCGGGCAGCCCTTTCAAGACGCCATTGACGGTTGGTCACAGGCAGCAAGTGATAAGTTTCTTGGAATCAAGCAGTCCCAATGCCGATTTTCAAACTCTGATGCCGAAAAACCATTCAGTTCAAATCCGGGCTCCGCGGCGGCCACTCCAACATGCCGGAAGGTGCTCCTCGTGTCGGCGGGCGCCTGTTGCAACACCCAACGTCAGTCTTGGAAGTGGTTTTGCGCCCATGAAAGTATGTTGGCCTTAAAAATGTTCTATCAATAAAACTTGGCCGCCATGTTTTGCGGTTGGTCTATGAAAATCTGCGAAGTTTTGCCGCTTGCTGTGATTCTGGCTCAACCCATTTTTGCGATCGGCCAACCACGCCTGCGTTCCGTTGCTTTCCTGGCGCTTCGGACCAGAATTCGGTCGCTTTGGCGGTTTAAGTTTGGCTGCACTAGTCCACCCGCATCACACCGAAAATGTTATAGCAAACGTTTGCACAAAATAATATTTTTTGCCGTATTAGTGTCGATTAGTTTTTGTCTTTGCATAAGATGGTATTCAACTTTGCCGAGATATTCATTTACAACCATTCTAAGGGTTCGATTTGACGTCTAAACCTTTTAGATTCTGTTTTTGGACTGACAAGGGTTTCTCCTGATACGTAGAGCACTCGATCAACACGTTTTTAAGTGTTTACAGAGTATGGTCTACCAGCCTGATTCGGCGGCGATCACTAAGGTTCCCCAAATCAAAAAACATATCAACAGTTCGTCTCAAAGTGCTCCGTGTAATTTCAAGCATATTTGCAATCTTCGCAGCCAAACGGTCCCATTCCAACTCCTGAATCAGAAAGCTGTGCTTACTAACTTTGACCATTTTGCCGACACTCATAAATTTAAACACCAAATGTAAACTAACCTACTTCTAAGATGTAACACCGTAATTTGCACCTGCACGGAGAAGAGAACGAGGTGGCTGAGACTCACTCCCTCTACCCGACAAGAGCCGTTGCTTCAGTTATGCCCTGTATAGCCAAACCTTGCGTATGCTTTCCGCCGCTTACAAGAGAAACCTCAAAGCCTAAACCCTGTCTTCCAACTTTACAGTCGTTAGCCAGAAAACGATGAAATGTCATAGAGGAGAATAGCTATCTATAAATGGCTGTCTTTACATTTACAGCGACCTGATTAGCCGGGCAACTACATTAACGAGCCACGGCTTGGAGAATGTCATCACAGTATGACGGAAGCGCGAAACCGTCACTGCCTGTCTGGTCATTGTACTATGCAGTACCGTAGCGACACTGGGTGCTGCGTGGTTTGTTATAGCCGCGCGTGAATCGACGATGCTCTGTGTTTACTGATTACAGTACAAGATACATGACGTCCTGCCCTGAGAGTCGGCCCGGTGCTTCGCGCCATGTGCCGCGCTCTGTTACATCCTATACGACTCGGGTCGTGTGCATAAAGCTGGTGGTAGCGGCCGAACACGGCACACAAACATTGCATCAAGTATTTGCTAAGAGCAGCGTCAGACAGCGGCCGAATTAACCAGTGTCACCTTTTCGTCTGTATGAAGGTCATCGCAATCAAGTGATTACGTTACGTACCAGACCTCAGGCTAGCTGTGCATACGCTCTGTCGTACGCCGACACGTATGCCTAAGCACGACGAATAGCAAATAAGCATCGTAGCTGAACTCTTGGTATTGGAAAACACGTTAGCTTAGACAGTACGATTGTCCACACGGCGGCGGCCCTCGCTAGAATCTATCCCTTCACAGCTTAGTACGCACTACGCACCTGTAGATCTAAATCGAATTATTCACACCTATGCTTCGTCTCGCATTCTTGTGCACCAGTCATTACGCGAAACGCTTCACCTTGGTTCAATTGACGCCATACAGCCATATATACCATATTTGCGCTACTGTGTTTTTGTTGTTGTTGTCGTTGTTGTTGTTGTTGTTGCTATTGTTGTTGTTGTTGTTGTTGTTGCAAAGCAATCGTAGACTACGCCGCGCTTGACAACGCCTTCGGCTGAACGCTCGGAGAATGTTCGCGTCGGCCGTTTGGCTTACACGGTACTAAATTATAAACTACAGTAACTTCGAAGGCAGCCTGCTTAGTCGGTGCCTCTGTTCTATGTTGTCGACGTTATCCTGTGGCAGTCTCGCACATATTCACATCGGTTGTTATTGTTGTTGCTATTGCTGATGTTGTTGTTGCTATTGTTGTTGATGTTTTTGTTGTTGTTGCTGCTGCTATTGTTGTTGTTGTTCCTGTTGCTGCTGCTGCTGCTATTGTTGTTGTTGTTGTTATTGTGCATCCGGACGACAGCGACACCGTCGCAGCAGCAGATGACCCCGACATTCAATGCGCTCCGATTCCAAGACATTGTACCTACAACCTGCTGACGCTGGCTGAACGTTTCAACGGAGCTGGTTGTTCTCGACATCTCGACCGATGCTGCGAGTTATCGTGCTGCGAGTCACAGAGACAGGACAGCATGTCGGCGCCTGTCGTTAGCGTTAGTTTACGTTCGTGTCCCTGCTCGCGCCGCAACTCGCAAAGCTTCGCTCGGTCCCCGGCGTTTTTGCTGCTCCAGTCGGGCTAAAGCAAACAGAAAGGGTCGGCTTCGAATAAAAGAAAGAGAGAAAGAAAGAAAGAAGAAAAACGACAACGGCGCGACACGACGACACGGGACACGCTTCAATCAAGCGTGCACCGCTCTCGCGTGCAGAGCTGAACTGCGCCGAGGAGGCCGGCTCTCGGAACGTGGTGAGGGGCGAGCGGTGCTCGGGAAGGAAACCGACTGTGTTCGATTTGCTCTGTGGTTTGTGTTTGCTACTGTGGCTGCGTCTACGACTGGAGAAAAACAGGAAAGCAGCAGCACCAGTAGCGGCACGATTGCAGGTGTTGCAGGTGTTGTTGAAGCGGGAAGGCGCGCTGCACCCTGTGGTCGTTGTACTGTCAGCCAAGACAAGCGAAAGAAAGTAAGCCGCTACCAATGGTGGAACGTGTGAACCTCTCCGAGAGGGTGGTGGCGTGGCAACAATCGAACTCGTATGGCGCGATTGTCAGTCTCTCTCGGCTGTTTCAGTGCAGTCTTGACGCAAAGCAATCATTTTAGCTTTGAAGGTATCATTAATATAATATGATGGTTACCGGATATGATAGCATATGGACACAGTTCTCGCCCGAAAATCACAGATCGTCTTAAGCCGTATCTCGCGTCAAGCCAACACAAGCGGCACATCTCTATGACTTTGTCTCCTTCGTATTGATAGATTGTCTCTAGTGCCGGAATACTAGGAGTCGTAGTGATTTTCACTACTTACCACTGTCTACAATGTTAAGAAAAGCTTAGATCAACAAAAGGTTACCGAATCGTCCCAGATTGTGAGCGTGATACTTAAAATGTTACAAAATAAATTGTTTTTAATTTTTTATTTTAGAAAATATGTCTGTGAGCAAAGCTGAAAGTCTAGAAATCTACCGATTGTTCGCTACTTGCCGTAAACGTGCTAGCTATGACAGCAGCGATTATATGTAACCGCGCTTCTCTCTTCGTTTATATATCGATCTATTGTTCTAGTCTACCACACATTTTTACACGATCGCAATAAGGCTTGCTCTTTCTGGATTGCTTGGCCCTTAAAGGTCAACTCAAATCGCGGCTAGTCTTAGCGGAAATGAAAAAACGATCACCCGAATATGACTCAAGTCAAGAATGCGTGCTCCGAAGAAGTTGCTTCTGACCGTCCACCGAGAGTTAACTTTCCGTCTCCGCCGCTCGTTTTGCCTTATATATATATATATATATATATATATATATATATATATATATATATATATATATATATATATATATATATATATACATATATATATATATATATATATATATATACATATATATATATATCATGAACCAATCGCGTGCTAACGTTACTTATAAAAGTGTTAGGATGAGATTTCGCGCTATATTAAATCACGAAACGTCTTGTACGTTTATAAGCATTGCATACTGAGCAAATCATATAAGGCCACCTCGTGCGGACGCTGCGCGGTCCGAAAACGTGTCAAAGAAAACGTACCTTCGCACACAATATGAGCGGGTATTGTTTTAAGTAATACTAATTAGGACTGTTTTAATTGCACGTGGGCCAATAACGGCGAGCAAAAAAATGCCGCATAGCATATTAACAAACCAGCAGCGTTCAAGCACTGAGCGGCAAATGGAAAAGAGTGCTCCTGAAAAAGCAATAAGCCAGGTATGATACCACTTAAAATTGAAATGTAAGGGGATCACTTGGGTGTAATCAATTACAGAGACCACCTGGAAAATGGCACAGCAAAATTTGCTCAATAAAAGGGAAATCAACGTGAGGCAATAATAAAATAATAAATTCAACGATTTTAAAAGTAGGATTCGCTTACTGCGTTTATAGGTCGAAATTTGCCACATAGACTCGAAAAGAGAAGCAATGTGCAACACGTGAATTCGTCGGCTCGAGTATTGTGGCTGCGGAGATAATGTCGAGAGTGTCATTTCAAACAGAACAATCCCTAACTGCGATCAAAGAATACGTAGTAACAGAACCCAGTGAGATAATTAAGATATGGCTCTGATAGAGATGAAAATAATATTCAAGACAGATGCGATGTAGAGGTGAGTTCCTAAAGGTAGAGAAAACAACAAACATAGATAATGGAGCGCAGTACAGTTGAATCACTCTTTACGCAATCTTGAGGGAAAGATGAATGTGATTTATTACAAGCTAATCCCTAAGCTCACATATTACAACAAAGTTACAGCATTTCATACGTAGCGTGGTTTTATAACCAGTGGACTAGTGATTGACACTAAATGAACCAATGAATATAACATGATATTTGACCTGAATTTGTTTCTGCACGCCGACCCGTCTACTCTTCTTAATCTAATGGATTTTGGGCCGAAGAGCCCCGCCTGAGCAATCAGCTAGCGCATATGTTTAAGACAGGAAAATGCGTCATTGTATTGAGAACTGAGATGAGTAAATATGTGCGTGGTTAGAACTGATTTTATGGTTAGGCAGCTATTTATTTATATAATCTAACTCGTTGCCCGCCGCCAAACATTGTAAAAACTTGGTACTTTTTTATAACGCTCTGACAACTACATTTTAGACGCTCGTAATGGGCTAAGTTGCCTGTGACACGATATCGTCTAAATGCATCTCATCTATCCCCACCTGGAGCCGCAGTTTCCGTACGAATGTAAATATATGTATATTGGGTGTGACGGAACGGTTTTTAAAGCGATACGTGGAATTGTAGAGCTTGTTAAAGCAAATATTTTTTCCCATGGAACATGGGATCTGAGAAGTCTTGCTTCGGAGTGAGAGTGAAATTACTACAATTTGTGACACTGGTGTTTTTGCCCGACATAGGAGCACACAATGTGCTGTTGCGAGACAACCAGTCCTTCTATAGAGAAATTAAGCACGCCGTCGTATTCGAATTAAAATGTTGCTTCATCTGAAGAATATACAAGGCCGGTCAGAAGATGCGACATTGTCGCTTAGAAGAGAATTCGCCAAAAAATGAAGTTCTTTATTAGCGTTCACGCCAAATACCTCAAAATCATAACCCTACGAGCACTCACAGCGCTCAAAACGAACATATTCGGCAAATGCACAATGGCCGATCATGGCGATCATTTTGATTTCAAACATATGTCAATGCGAGCTGTGGTTGCAGAGTAATTACGATTTTTCGAAGGGCATGTCCAGATTAAGTGCATGCAAAATGACTGTGTGGCGACGCATTGCGGCTGTCGCGCGACATGTCGGCGGTAGTGAACGGCCAGACACGAGGAAAGACAGCAGCGTCGAGGAGTTCCGGACTGTCCTTGCAACAGGTCCAGGCATCTGGAGCGAACGTCCTAGTGGCGCCTTGTATTTCATCGCCCATTTGGTCCATGCTTCCAGAGTTTTTAACTGTCACACCCTACAGGACCTTAATAAGTCTGATAAAATAATAATAATAATAATAATAATAATAATAATAATAATAATAATAATAATAATCGGGGGGTGAGCCTACGCGGGCGCACGTTTGGGTCCCACAATTGTAGGGAAATACTGAAAAATTGAATAAATAATACTAATAATAATATTAATACTAATAATTATAGTGTCCTGCATTGTAGCTCCCTCGTATCTCAGCCACAGCTCTGTCAGCACAGGATGGGTAGCAAGCACGCCGAACAGGAAAAGAGACGTAAATACGCAAATCTCGAAAACAGTCTTCACTTCTTACCGGTAGCTATGGAAACACTAGGACCCATCAGTAGTAGGACAACAAAATTCATTCGGGATCTGGCCAGAAGAATGGGACCAGCGCGAAGGGGAATATCTTAGACAGCTTCTGTCTCTCGCGGTGTGTAGAGGCAATGCTGCTTCTATAATCGACGCCATGGGATGAGCAGCTAAATAGCGCTTGCTTGAATCGAGACGACACGTTCGAACCTCACAACTGTATGCGGATAACACAACTTTAATTGTTGTTCAATAATATTAGTAAATACGACGTCAACGGGCACTATGAACACAGGGTCGGTGGCATGAATCACATGCATTAAAAACAATTGAAGATGGTTAATACTTATATAAAAATGAATAACATTAACAACAACAATAACAACAGCAACAACAACAAATATAATAACCGTAATACAAAATTGTGACAAAAAGGTACAATGCTTTAATTGACAGTTTATTAATTTTTATGTAGTTAGTTGCACGTATATACCGGCGAATATGGGAAGACGCCGGAGTGCACAAAGACGCGATGCGTGCGAATCCGGTCCAGCAATTAGAAGTTAGAAAACGTTAGAGAAATCAGTTGACCTGCCCCACGGTATATCTTACTCCAGAAAGCAGAATCTGTGCGACATGAACGAAATAATTCGACACGACGATAGCTCTACTCGGTTAACGGCACATTGCGCCGCCTTAAACACATTTGCCTACCCTGAATGACGCAAGGCAAAGAAACGCGGACCCAAACGTTTAGCTAAAAACAACCAGAGGCTGTTTACCTTCGAAACTTCGAAGTGGAGAGACGAGACACATTTTTGTAGCCTGGCAATGCCTCCTTGCACAAAGACGCTTTTCGCCTTCGTCGTATACGATATGCAATTAATTGTACATATTGATATATACATACGTGCACGTCTAAACACGTATGTATATATATATATATATATATATATATATATATATTTATGTAAATTGATATATACATTGTACATATTAATTGTACGTATTGATATATACAATGTATATATCATTGTTGTATATACATAGCACGGCCAAAATCGAGTGGCATCGTGCCTACGTGATGGGGATTCCCCCCGTGCGTGTGGTGGTCAGAATGGCCTCAGACCATATCATTAATCGCATATCGTTACCTCCTTGCATTCATGGTAATGCAGTTTATTAGCGTTTATTGACGCAGATATGTACTAACTATCCTGTTTTAGGTCTGCACACATAGCGCAGTAGTGGCCTATTTGCATATTCTTCCAAAAACCTAGCAAGCCACGGGATTATATATATATATATAAGGCTTGAAAGTTATGCCTGCAAACAGAAATGAGTTTGCGCTGTAAAATAAGTTGTTTATGTCAACTCGCTGCCGTAACGTCAATATGATACCTGCTAACATTTAATTACAAACCACTCGATATATTTGCCCTTATGGCGCAGCTGGCCCTGTAGCAGCGTGCTGGATGCGTTAATAATGACGGCGAAGTTGGAACAGACCACCAATCAAATCCAAGGCCTCCCGGTCTTGGCGGGTTCTGATCGATTATGTTCCGTGGTGTGTGACTTATGCCCAATGTTTACCTATGCCTCACTTAGAGAGATCATTACATTTACTTTCAAACAGCTGTGATATATATATATATATATATATATATATACAAACATATGTAAGTGAGCGAGTACAACCAAATAATATGGCTTTTTACGGCTGCACACAGCATACAGAGTACGCTCGTATTTTGTGTGGCAGCTGGTCACTGCGTGAAGATCAGCGTGCCGTCTGGGTAATAATAGGCAATGTCAACGGAGCACTCTTTGATGATAAGTCAGCCTTCGAGGAGGCAGTCTACTAGGCAACGTAATGGGAGCAATGATTACTTTTCGCCCAACACATTCTGTATCGATTGGTATGTCTACGCAACACGCCCCCCCCCCCCCCCAAACGACGTTTAATGCACCAAACATGATAATTAGGTAAGAGATTTTATGAGCTCTTTGTTGTTGTACATCTATTACATTATTGTACCGTTAGTTTTCTAGTACCATACAGTAAGAAGAGCGGAGTCGCTCCAAAGTGGTGGAACCTTCTCTTCCTCTTCTTCTACGTGATTTTCTGTTTTTAAATTAGCGAACTCAACAAACCGTAAGCCCAAACGCGAAGTGATGAAACAGTGTGATTATTACAGTGTGAGCAAGTTCGAGAACGACAGACGACAGCATCGGCAGTAGGCAGTAGTTAGTTCGGAATCCTCATCAAGTCTTTAGTATGAGCTGTTACATTTTGCGACTAATGGATCTCAGTGGTATATTATCGTTACACCGGCAGAGTAACGGACGGTCGGTCACTATGGACATTGCCCACTGTTTCGGTCACCCCCGTTGTTTCGGGCGTTCGTTGCCTCCCTCCCTCCCTCCTCGTCAATTTGTCCTCAATGAACGCACATGGCTGAGGTTCCATTGAGCACCTTGCTAACACTCGCTACCTTGACTTGAATGCGCAACCACGACGATATAAAGCTCTTTCGTACCATCTTATCCATCACAGGAGGTCGATTCGTGGTCGATGCTTTTGATGAAAACGATATACCGATGGCAACTAGTAGTGGTTGATGAACTAAGGGCTGGTCTTATTAGTAGTGGTTTTATTCACTAAGGGCTGGTTTTATTAGTAGTGGTTTCATTAACTAAGGACTGGTTTACACAAATGTATCGATATATCTGTATAACGAGCGAAACTTTAGTCAAGTATTTGTGAATTTGCACAATACATCTGGTCTTTTCATAAACTTTGCATGATATTCATTAAACCAAACACTATTCATCCGATCGATTCGCGGCAACGAACTTTCGATAGATGACCTAAATGAGTATAGACAACATGTAGGTAAGCAAGTTTTTTCTAAAAACGATCTAACCGACACGTTTTAATTCGTGTCAATTGGATTTTCTCTCCTCGACTGAAGATACCTGACGTATTTGTAAGTCCCGTGTAGCGCCATTGCAATGTATATATATATATATATATACGCGTACACCGTATATCTAGTTAAATGTCAGCATGCACATCGGTTATAGGAGTATACTTGCGGCAAGGAGCAGTTAAGCGGGTAAACGCGTTCGGTCGGACAGTACGGGAGTGTTATTAGCGAGATAACTGATTGAGAGAGAAAAAAACTGCTGCGTAGTTCATTCATGTAGGTCATGAGCAGGATGACTGCTGGCATCTTATGATGGCTGCATCCAGCGACAGCCAGACGGTAAAAGTTTTAGCAATGAGTTTTCGGGCGGCGGCAACCCCCCGGTGCAGCATCGCTATCGTAACCTCGAACCTGAACGACGGGCGTGAACAGCAGCAGAGGCAGTCGAGTGATCGAAGGGGGATCATCATTGATCGGGGGGGGGGAGTTGAAGTGAGTAGGAAAACGAACATTACCGGGCTCTAGCAAAGGCGGTTCTAGCCCAGCCAGATAGGAGCCAGCGACTCAGTTGGGAGCCGACGCCTAAGCCCACGTCGATCTATCTATCTCTCTGTCTGTCTGTCTAGCTAGCGAGAATAAGTAGGTACGTGAAAAGCTGTTTGATGACGTGTGAATGGCCAGAAATAAAGTGTGTGCAGGTGGGTGTATGTATGTACGTATGTCGTCTAAGAAACAGGGCGAAGCACGTAGCGGCACAGGGCGAGAGCGAGGAAAAGCGAGAGTAGAGGTTGTATTGAGCTACTCCTCGGCGGGCAAGTGTTTTTGCCAGACTCTTGATCATACTGCCTGTCTTCAGCGCCATATCTCTCTCTCTCTCTGTCGATTTCTATATATATATATATATATATATATATATATATATATATGTTCCTGTCTTATTCGTACCCAGGTCTCTTTTTCTGGCTCCGGGCTAGCCTACTAGCTTATAGCTCAAAATGAGTCTAATATCGTTCAAGGACTCTTAACGCCCCGGCGTGCATGGCGACTAACTCGAGTCGAGCTAGAGCCTAATTTGCTCTTCTGGCAGGAGCTATTACATTGCATGTATCAACAAATAGAGTGATTGCATTTTCCCTACACTTAGCCGGTGGAAGGAGCTAGCCGAAAAAAGATACCAGGAGACTCGCGGAGCGCTGTCACGACGTCGTTTTCTCTTCGTTTTCCGAGTAACTTCTTAAAATTTCCCTTGCACCCACCTTGTTCCCAGTGTTCGTCTAATGTTTATCAATAAGAAGCTATACGAAGAGTGATGGCGGTGGCAGCATCAGCAGCGACGGTAGTGCCCAGGGCCTCTACGGGAGTGGCATGATGATACAAGAGAGCACAAAGGTCAGCATCACGCGCAATTCGTCTGTGGGTGTGTCTGTGCGTGGTGTAAACACGATCATGTAGACGATCAGATCAGATAGTCGTTTTTTGCCTTTGACAGACAGCGATAACCGTCACTGATTACTATCGACACCATGCGCCTCACGGGCTCGTCCTTATATATATATATATATATATATATATATATATATATATATATATATATATATAAAAGACTAATATCGTTGAAGGACTCTCAACGCCCGGCATTACATATATGCATGTGCAGGTATATATATATATATATATACGTGTACGAACCGTCAGACCATTACTCTCTAATCGACGTCCATGATGGCGATGGATTCTTCTTTGGCTTCGGTTCTGCCTATTTCCTACTGCTGACCGGATGGAGCGAAAAATCGAGCCAGCGGTGGTCCAGTCGCAAGCGTTGCCGCCGATATACGACAGATGATGGGACAAGGCTGGAGTGGGTGTTGTTGGCAAGCTGGCGGCGTCCCGATCGGGTCACGATCCTTCCAGGAGGGTTCCTTGTTCCTGTTCCAACGACCAGAAACGACCTTCCCTCTGGCTCAGTCGATACGAACGAAAAGCACAGCCGCCGCCCCCGCCGGCGCCGCTGCTGCTGCTGCTGTGTTCCGGCCCGGTGAGCATTATTGCTTGCTACATCTGCTTTTTTCTGCGAGCCGCAGCTGCTTCTGCTGCTGCAAACACTCTTCCGCTGAAGAAGAGTAGCAGTAGTCGTGGTGGTGGTGCAGCCACCCAGAGTGGGCCAACCGAGCAGGCCCTGCCCTTCAAGCATTCGCGACCATAAATGCTTGCTTTCTTGCTCTCGTTCAAACGGAGCCGACAGCCAGCTGAGGTTCGTATGACGATGAGCTGATCTTTTTTGGCGCTTCGGCGCAAACTGGCCACCGCTAGTGGCTACCACCACTGGCTTGGTTCCTCCTCCTCCTTCCTCTCTCTCTCTCTACACTGTTACTGCTACTACTAGTAGTATAATCCCCATTGATCGTAACGTCCAACAACAACCTATTCAAAACACGGACTTACATCCCGACATCTGCTCGATAACGCTTGACCCAATTGATACTCGCGTATTGGAGCATAGCTTCATTCTCTGGACGAACAAAAAACAATCAAGTGCTAAACGAGAACACTTACTCGAATATATATATATATATATATGTGTGTACTTGTTATACGCAAAACGTTCAACATTACATGTAATGTCCAAAATTGTCAACTATATATATATATATATATATATATATATGTATTTTAAAACTCTAAACTCGTGGTCAAATCACGGTTTGTGCTTGCACGGTCTTTTTTCTCTCGTAAGCGATAATAGGTGTATATATATATATATATATATATAGATATATAAGCACGGTTGCGATCAATAGCTGCTGCTGCAAACGGGCCTTAAAAAGGAGTGTTATTGACGAGGTAAGCTATGATTCGAATATGGCTGCGTAGATCGTGCGCTATTTAGACCGGCTGGTTTTTGGTAACAGTTATATCCAGCTGCAGGGAATAAGAATTTTACGGGTGAGTTCTTGACTCAGGTGATGTGCAGCATATAAATAAGCATATCATGATTTTATTTTGCCCACGAACGAATCGACTCGCTAATCGTCATTTGTTTTATGTGGGTGAGACGTTGATGTCATATCAAATGCGTACGTACGTGATGTATGAAGAGGCGAAATTAGGAGGATAGGTAATACGCACTACTTACAGCGCTAAACAGCGCACGCAGGGGTGTTGGCCGACCGAGGGTAGTGCGTCCGGACCAAATGGCGGCGTAGTTTACTGCCTTAGTCCGCTGGACAATTTCGTGTTTATGTTGGCACCGTTGGTTTCATCCGTTTCACCGTGGAGCGGCATGGTTGCCGCTACATATGTAGGCTTCTGGAGGTCGTTCGTAACAGTCTAGAAGGTAAACCAAGGCAAGCTGCTTAAGCAAGCGGAGAACATCCAATGAGAGAGAGAAGACAAGTACGCCGGTGCCCTGTGTATTATTACCTTCCCGTCGGTTGCCATCTTCAAGTGCAGATCCGGCTGGCGGGCAGGGAAGCAAGCAAACTGCTCGCGGACAGCCCGCAAAATTATTCTACGGCGTTCTCCTCATCTCCGAGACTCTTTCTTTCTTTCTGTCTGTTTGTATCATAATGCTGTCCTAGAGATAGGTAGTAGCTCTATGCTCCAGCCAGCCGCAACGCTACTGTAATTACTGGTCTCCGGGAGAGAGAGAGAAAAAGAAGGCTAGAGCAATAGAGAAAGACAGATCGGAAGCGAGAAGGAGAGAGAGAGAAAGCAAGTGCACGACCATTTTTGGGACCCTGGGCAAACTTAGCCATTTTTGTCTCCAACTGTTGTAAATGGATCTCCCGCTGCCGAGACACATACACCATGAGACATGTTCTAGACGAGATAATGACGCATGGCTCCTCCCTTAAAATGTGTAGGGGATCAAGGACCGTACCTGGAACGACACAACAAGTAGTGAAATTGTAGTTATACTACTTTGAGTCATCCAACTCCGATGGAGCCGGTAGTAACAACGCGACACTTCTTAGTCATGCGCACATACCCTTTTAAGCTTAATAATACTCAGATGCTAAATACACACCCCGCTACTTAGGCAGTGTTTAGACATGTAACTCAAAAGTTTTGCGTAACATATGGTGCATTAATGCTAAATTCAAAGTTTTTAGTCTTAAAGTGCCCCCCAAGGAAATATATTTTTGATATACTCGTTTGCCGATCTTCCGTATGATGGTAAAATGTGCTGACCGTCGCATCGATCATTTTAAGTGCGAAGTGGGCGACAATTTGTAGGTCTACATTGAGCTATATTTGTCGTGAATACGTCATTTTGTCTCAGTAATACATTAAGTACGTGTGTATGTTTATGCGCACTACTATCCTGCTTAGGTGCTTAATTTAAATTACATTGGAGACTACCTGGGTTACTGGGTTACAATTGTTGTCTTGGAATCGAAATTCGCGCTTTAGGTAGCCCATCCAATATGTATCACACAACACTTGTATATTTAATTATCTGGCCGATCCACTGATGATGTATATATATATATATATATTAACAGACTTCAAGAAACAAATCACTATTTAGTATGCTCATTAAACTATATTTCTCATTATTTCATAGTCATACTTGCACTGTCTTACGTTAAAGGCAGTGCGTTATGCTTGAAGGCTGAGATCTACGACCTGTAACATTTCGATCGCTATCCCCTAATATGGTCGCATATATATATATATATATATATATATATATATATGCCAGTGGTGTACAACCCTGCAGACACCTGTTGTTTTGTTATCTCTAGCACAGACAGGTTGACTAACGTCTATGTGCTAAAATAAAAGCTAAATGGGCGCACCTCAATGAATCCCTCGGCAACTACAGCCTTTAGGCTCGTGGAGCGAAGGGAAATGTGTACCGTTTTCTCTCTCTAAGCCATTTATTGTCTTCTTGCAGAAGTGTAGGTTAGCTTACAAAAGTGGTTTAAGGTACGAGCTCTATATAGACTAAACTGTTTAAGAATTGCCAAAAATATAAGGCAAGTAAGAGCTATGTTTACTACAGTTGAAAGGGAGTAAATAAAAGTGACAGACTGAGCAAAACTTGGAGAGAGTACCAGACAAGTTCGGCTTTCCCGCCGAATATAAAATCAACGGCCACAAATCCATATTTGTCAACAAATTAGTGATAGAATCCTGAAAAATGTCAAAATGTCAACAGTAAAAGGCCGCTGAAAATGTTTGTCAGACTGCTCGAAGACCCACGAAGAAGAACCCACGTCACGCTGGTGAAGTGGGTTGCGATTCATGTTTCTTTCTCTTTCCAGTCAACCTGCAACGTCGTATTTCTAGCTCTTTTTTATGCAATAGACAGGTCTTATTGCTGTTGTTCTTTCCGTCAGCCAAGAGTGTTCCCCAATTCTGCTTTAAAACTGATGTGCATATATATATATATATATATATATATATATATATATACAGTTGACATGTGTATTTAGGTATACATGTCAAGCAAAATATAATAAATAAATTATATATATATATATATATATATATATATATATAAATATATCCAATTCAAACATGGCTTATTTACGGAACTGCATACATTCACATGTTTGAGTTCTCGTTATGAAAAGTGGTACAAGGGTCTGGGAATAAAAAGAGAAAAAGAAGATAATAAAAACAGAGGTTAATAGCTCACCATATGATTGGCGATACTGACCCACAAGGTAAAGGAGCACACTGAGCTATAACTTGATGGACAATATAACTCGAAATGACAACTAAAACTGAAAAATTAGACCATCGCTCTACGTATATATATATATATATATATACAAGAAATTTAAAAAAAAACTTGTTCAAATAATGCCTATATGTGGTTAAACATGTTCGAGTATCTCAGATAACCGGTGGCCGTTGCACGAGGTGCAGGCAGGCAGGCGGAAAAATAAACGCCTACTACACACATCACAACAAATACCTGCCATCGTAAACATACGGTACAGGTTAAATAAAATCGTTTTCAAAGAAATATTATTACATAATCACAGCAGATAACGAATGCCCTGCTAGCGCATACTATTCACATTGTCATGCCAAACGCTATTTGATGTGATTCACGTGGTCATGCTCCTCATATTCTGGCTGAGCGGCTGCGATGGTGCAGTTGTGGCAGTTGTTAAGACTCTGCGGTCCCTGTCGCGAACGGAAGCATGTCAGCATAGACTATGCTTAGGGGTTAGGCTACATAGTAACTTCCTAAGGAGCTTCTGCCGGCCTAGGCAGTCACTTGCAGTGACGATCGACCACTCGTGGCACCTGGGCGATATTTAGCGTTAGAGCGATTAGATGAGGTTCCGTTTGAGGTCCGCCTGCCGGCAACCACGTGAGGCTCGGAATTTCGACGGCGAGCATTCGAGGCACGTCGTATCCGCGCAATGGGTACGATCACACATCACCTCGTCTGTACCGCTACAAAGTACAACATGAAAGCTGTTATGGAGTGCACCATAATGACTCAGCATCATCCTTTGTGTGGGTGTCTGCGTCTGTGTGTGTGTGTGCGTGTGTGTGATGATGCCAAGACAATATGTAAGGATAAGCAGAAGACAGCCGGGTAAAAGGGGCCAGCCTTTGTAACCAGCCTAGCATAAGGGGCACCGGAGCGGGGGTACTCGATGGCGGGCGACCCACGATGAGAACGACAACTCTAAGCAAGTCGTCGAGGTCCTCAACAAAAACATTATCATTATCATCATCACCATCGTTCATATTATCGCCATCACCATCATCGCCATCATCATCATCATTGTCATCATCGTCGTCGTCGTCGTCGCCGTTCCTGAACACCTGTATGAAGTGGCCGCTATGTGAGTTTTTACAATCTACCGCATCGTAATCGGTAATACCACGATGGTGTTGGTGGTGATGGTAGTTGGGGTGGTGGTAGTTGGGGTGGTGGTAGTTGGGGTGGTGGTAGTTGGGGTGGTGGTGGTGGTATGGTGTTAACTTAGGTAATGGACGCACAGAAGGGTGAATGAGGTTGAAGACGCAAAGGTGGAACTGAACGGGGGTGGAGGTGGAGCTGTTGCCGCCGATACCTGTTGGAGGACGCTAACGGAGAAGCTCGGCGCTCGAATTGGCCGAGACGGCTGGCAGCGGCCCGGCGTGAGAGTTGCTGTTGGAAGACAGTGCCGCCAACCACCAAACAAAGACTCTCGTTTAGTTGTTGCTGCTGCTGCTGCTGATGATGCTACTGCTGCTGCTGCTGCTTCTAGGCTTAGCTGCTGCTGCTGCTGCTGGCTAGGACGATGATAGTATACTGCATGTTATAGCGCGCACCCCCTCTTGCACCGGCCCCGGCTCCTCTGGCCCCGCAGCAGATGGGCCACTGAAAATATAGCGCGCCTCGTTTGTAGCGATTCTTTTGCCCAGCCGCCAGCCACCAATAGCAGTGGCACCAGCCACAGCACCCCCACCACCACCACCACCACCACCACCACCTCCACCTCCACTAGCAGAAGCAGACCTGCACTGTGCTAACCTGCACTAATGACCGTCGGTTGGTCGGCTAGTTCTGTCCGTCGTTCAGTGGGTGTATGGACGGGTGGGTGAGTGGGTGGGTTGTAGGTATGTATGGATGGTTGGTGGGTTGGGGTGGTTTGTGAATGGCTGTGTGTCTGCCTGGCTGGCTGGGCGGCTGAGTTTGGCTGTCTTGGTCGGCCTGCTTGGCCCCGTGCAGCCAGCCGTATCGGGACATATATATATATATATATATATATATATATATATATATATGTATATATAGCACACCCTACGCAGGTGGTTTGGCACAACTACCGTCACAAGTCCTGCTACAGCTGCTGCTGCGGCTGTTCTTGGCCCCGTTGCCCGCTGCTCTCACCACCACCTCCACCATCACCACCACCACGACGACGACGACGACGACGACGAAGACCTGGGAAACGACCACGAAGACCACATTGGCTCGTCAACAAAAATATAGCTCCTATAGCCAGGCCAGGCTCTGTCCAGATTCTGCAGGCTCGATTAGGAGGAGGGCACCTTGGTTTGGCTTCGTTGCCTCGAGTTGCCTTCGAGAGGATGCTTGCTCCTTTCTTGCCATGATGAGAATGAGGATGATGATGATAATGATGACGACGATGATGATGGTGATGGGGGTAGTGTTGGCAATGATGATGATGATGATCCCATTGCAATCTCGTCTTTCAGAAGCTTGCAGCTAGCTTCCTCGCACCTCGCACGACTAGACGACGCCGCCGCCGCTGCTGCTGCCGCGTGGTTTGCCCCCCCCCCCCCCACACTCTCTTTTTCTCTCTCTCTCTTGGGATGTGATGCGATTTGTCAGGCTTAGCCAGCCCGAATGAAAGAGAGCGGTCCACATACAGACGGCGGCTGTCTCTTTGCCCGGCCTCTCTGTCCAACCGGCCACACACGCTGGACAGCGTGGCAGATGGGAAGCTTTGCCCATAATTTTGCGCCAGTTACAACGGTTGAAACGGCACCACTGGCCTCCGAGCAAAGACAACGCTTATTGGAAACTAAACATTTGTCTGCCTCCGAACGACGACGGCTAATCGTTGTTCGCGATAACTCGCCGCACCTGTTTAACAATATCGCGTTCGAGTGTTGGCATTTGTCGGAGTTGACCTTTTCATTTGCCGCGTCTTGTAAAGTTATACTACAATTGCCGTACGTGACGTTCTCGTAGCCTCTATGAATGTCGGAATCTGTCCGTTAATTATATCTGCCATTTTTCTGAAATCACACTACGTTTAGTAAATGTCGTTTTCCGCGAATTCAGCGTTCTGACGTGTACCACCAAAAAAATGGCAAATGTCCGTACTTTTTAAAAATGTGTCGTCAACCTTACATTCTTCGTCGACCTTTTTATTTCTACAAAGTTGTAAATGTGCTTTGCGTTAGTCGTCGAGACGGAACATGACGTTAATGGCCGACGACGCCAATCCCCAGATAATTGTGTTCAATTCTAGCCAGACGCATACTCTTTAAGACAATTTTTTTAAGATTTGTAAATTTAACTTGAAGTTTTATTAGTAGTAAATTAAATATAATTAACTCTCAGTTTTTTAATGGGAGAGTGGCGGCGTGGTCTAGGGGACTAGTGCGCTAGTCATGGTTGCCATCGACCGGGGTTTCACCGGTTCGATCCCTGTTGTTAATCGAATTTTCTTTGAGCGATGCTTATTGAGAATAGATGATAAATCATACCGCTGAGAGCTATGCTGCCACAAGGACTGTTGGAAACATCCTAGATATTTTAACATATCCGGCCCTCGGTGCATTGAACATATACCTCAGGTTAGGTTCCAATCCCATAGGGGACGGAGGATGCTCTAGAATTAAATACAACCTCCTTAAAAAACAATTTAATTCCAAATTTTAGTGGGAATAACAATCAAGCTAAATGCACAGTAGTGTATTACCTTTACAGATATATATTTTAGTGCGTGTGCAATCAAGAATTAAACAAGTATATCCGTATGATTACCTTGGCTATCCTGGAACTTTGCGTTATCCCGTTTACAACTCGCTCTAACCAGCATTGTCAAAATCCGTCTATTTTCGTTCTCCTACTGCATATTCAAAGTGACCTAACGCGTATATCATCTTCCTAGCGTTGGCCGTAGCCGCCGCGCGTAATATTTTGTCGCTTGACTGTGCTTTGGGAGGACCAAAGCGTTGCTATAAAGCGTCGCTGCGCTTGATCTGCGTAGTTACCACTACAAGATGTTGGCTAGCAGTTCCTACTTAGACTAGCGCGTGTGCACACCGAGTGCCACGGCCAACCAACGAAATTGGCCCAGCGTCTGCAGTCTGCAAATGGCCGCAAGCACTTCCCTCGAGTAAGTGACAAGAAGTCTAGGCTGGGGGTCGGTCGGGGTCTCCCTAGAGGCCCGAGTCTCTTAAAGACAGGATAGACACAAAAACTCTGGCGGAAGACCTACCGACCTTGCTAGCTAACGTCGTAGCACCCTAGGCTCGCGTTGGACGCGTCTAAATAGGAAAGTGCGAGGTCCAACCATGACGCAGCAATCAACGATGTTTGTCGCCGCACACAGGTCGTTATCGATATTCCGGATACTGGGCCTGTTTCCCTTTGAAGCATTTCTGGCAGAAGAGCTTAGGGGTATGTAGCAAGTCCGGCGGAGGGGTTTAGTGGTTCATAGCAGTGCCGGCGGAGGGGTTTAGGGGTTCATAGCAGTGCCGGCGGAGGGGTTTAGGGCATGTGTTCGGCTGAGGGGTTTAAGGCATGTGTTCAGCCTGTCAGTCGGTGCAAAGGCATTATCCGCCCCGACTGGTGGCGCTATCTCTCCTTCCCTCCCCCTATGGCTGCTGGCTGGACCTGGCCAAAAACTTGCATTCCTTCCGCACTGCCTGTCGTCCCGTCGGTCCGCGTGTCCCGCACAAGCCGACGCACCACCGGCGCGTCGAAGATGCAGAGATATCTGTCGGTTGTGTCGACTGGCCTAGCCGTCTCACACAAAACACGGTTCACTCGGCGCTAAATGAATATCTTTCGAAACCATTGGCACCCACTAGCCGATGACGTGTGATACTGCATGGCACGCTTTCCTGGACACTCATCTCGTTACAGCCTTCCCATACGTAAGTGCTGCTGACTTGCAATGCCGAACACACGGCTAGCAACTAAGCTCACAAAGGGAGTAGGAGGACTGGTCTATCCTATGATGAGATGACCTTATGGTGGGCCAACACAACCACTGGTTTAGATAGGATTCGCCCTAACTTAGTGTAAGGTTCGCTAGTAGTATTGTGCCTGCACAATAGATGGAAAATTGTGTTCTGCATAAATAAGTTTGACGGTGTGCGATGAAAGACGTCCTCAAGAAGTTTCTGATGAAAAAACTACTGTTTCTATACTTACGGACTATCTTATTTTTCAGAAATTAAAGTCCAAATTATGTTTTCTACTGAGTTCAGAATATCCGACCCTACTAGAGGACCTTAGTCGCTTTTTAGAGTCGACTCCAAAACAGGACCTTCACTTAGCTATCCGGAGAGTCTTTGATCCTTGTTATAGGTGTGTGAGCTTCCTAAAAACTTAGTAGACGTACTTCGGAAATATATATATATACCTAGCATAATCCAAACAAATAACGTACGAACAACTGGGGAAGAGCTGGGACGCTATACCTGCATAGGTCAAGTTCACATGAAAGATAGATAGAAGATTGTAGGCCAAACCGTCTTTTAGCTGGACGAAAAGCTCGCGAGAATACGTGCTGACGCGACCTGGCTGATATGTTGTGCTGACGGACGTCGCAGCCCAGAGACAGCAATGAGGGGAACGATCCTGCCAGTGGTAGCGCAGTGTAACGCCAAAGCCAAAGCGAGCCAGTGACAGCATTGATCTAGGAGGAAATGAACTCCTTAGAGAAGGACAGGTGAAAATTGGAGATAGCAGAAACAGTCTGGCCACAAGGTGGCCAGAAGAACTGCTAGCCGAAGCGACAAGAAGGGCGTTGCTATCCAAGGTGGCAAAGGAAATTGGTGATGGAGGTGAAGACACTCTGCTGCCACCCAAGCCTTTGTCGGGATTTGCGCCGGACGACAGGCACGACGGCAGAATGAGGACCAAAAGTAGAGCTGCGGCCTTGTCTGTCCAAAGGTTGTCTCTTCGAATGCAGTGTCGGCTAGATTTGACCCGATATTTCTATTTTCTAATCTAGATCTAATACTGCGGGGGGGGATTGGCATGGCCTGGACCACACAGATCACATATGAGAAAAAAAACGCAGATGCTTTTTCAACACACAGTATTGTACAGGTCTAATATTGCTTCATTGGAAAAATAGACGTTTCCATGGTGGGCCATGTTTTTGGCTTATAAAGTTGCAGACGGTGGTTTTCCACGTTGCGTTAGTGTAGGCAAGTGCATCCTATGTATACGTGCATTTTTTCCTTTATCTGTGTATTTGGCTTGCAGAAAAAGGGGCACAAATATATATTTGTGGAGGGTTGTTAAATGGGACTACCGTGGGCTGAAAAGCGCCGGTCAACGGAAGATCATGGAAGATGTTGTTGATTAACGTTACGCGTTGCGTACTAGCCCGAACATAGAAACGATTAAAGCATTCCACCCGATCTCCGGATACAGGCGGTATCCGGAGTTTACCTAGATTCGATAGCAAGGAGCTGTGCGAAGCCCGGATTGGTACGCTAGCAACAACTGAGGAGAAACACCGGCATCGGCTATCTAGTGCGAAGCCCAGCGACGACTATAGATAGCCTCGACGCACCTTTGTTGCAGTGCGCAAACTGCTCTGGCGGCAATTTGCGACACAATTGATTGGCGCTGTGTTGACGAGGGCGTCGAACGCGGCATGCCTGATAGACGACTTCCGTTAGTGGCTGCGTTGCGCTGAGCTGCGCAGCTCACATCCGCTCTCCGAACAAATGGTCAGATTAGCTGTTGTCTACATCTATGATGCTTGCTTGCCTGGAACCGTTCGCAACCGGCGATATAGAATCGAGCCAGCAGCGCCTGGTGGTGTTACCACAACCACCAAAAGTTCGTTCTTCGTCGCATCTCCACCGTGAGTTGCAAAAACTTGTTGCTCGTGCTCGACACAGATGCGGCGTCGCACTGCGGATTGATCAACCATTGTTCTTCTTTTAATTAGAGCCGCTAAAAGGTCATCTTTACTGTACTATACTGTGCGTCAGTAGGGACCAAAAATTGATAAGCAGCTGGGGGTTGCAAGAAGGGCTCATATTACATAGCAGGGTTCGTTGTTCATTAAATGTTGCAATTATTGATTTTAAGCCATTCTGATGGCGCAGGCAGACGCGTGTGGCAGCAGAGGAATGTGTCTGTGGGGTCCGAAGTCAACACATGACAAGCAACTCAGCCAATAGTGAAAGGACACGTTTCAGGACCACGGACAATTATTCGGTTAGGGACCAGCCCAAATGAAAGAGTAGCGAGGAGCTTACTTTGGCCGACGGCGACTTTAACTAGGGTGAGCCCTTTTCACAAATTGCAATGTGCAGTTATCAGGAACCATACGAACCCTAATCATTAAAGGATCAATTTTGCACATGGCAGGGCAACTTATCTAGTACAAGACATGACACACTTTTCTGCAAATAATGATTTTTCTCAACGCTTGCAGATTTATGCAGAGTTTAGTATATGTACCTAAAGAATATTACTCTTAACGTACGAGAGAATATGATATTAGCAAATTGCATCTTGAAAGGGTCGTTAACGGTTTAAGAATTTAAGCTCTTTGTATCAAAGCTAATTACAGTAGATTGAGCAATGCCCAACAGCTCTAATTACTAAACAACACGTTGGACAGAGACGAGGAACTGATTTTCCATATAAAGGACTAGGAATCCCCATCTGGCTTTGGCTTTAGACGGACCGAGCAGTGGATGAGCTAAATGATCCGGGAGAATAGGCAATTTTTTTCGATAGTGGTTCAGATACATTATGGGGATAATTCACAAGTGCCTCTTGCGCTGGCATCACTACTTCTATTGATTTAAATCAACCCACACACCCTCCCTCTCGAATCTGTAACAGACTCATGAGCGCCTACGATAGTCGGTGCAGGTGCAGACCGAGTGGGTTGGCAGAGGCTGAGCAATACAGAAAATACTTTGGCGTTGGTTCCCTGCGTCAATTTTGCCCGTTGGCTTTCGAGACAACAGGGAGGCCCAGGCCTCCCTACATGCAAGCTGATTCAGCGACTGGGTTTGGGCCTTAACGTTTTGACGGGTGACACGAGAGCATCTGAGCTCATGCGTCAAAGGCTGTCGCTCGACGTTCAACGAGGAAATGCGACATCTGTTTGGAGCACATTGTTGAGGCACATCTAAGGCTATTCCTGGGCGAAAAAAACCTGCGACTACATCTTCTCGTGGAGACCTCTTGCTCACGCGGTCAAGGTGCTAAATAAACACAAAATTTTAATACCAAATTATCTACTTTTAGTTTACAATTTACACTTAACCTTCGTAGCCGCCTGAGTTGCTTCTAATTGCGACTGTACACTTTCCCCACCACGTCGCAGAATGACAAATATTCATTTTGAATTGAGAAGCACCATGTATATACGCCGTCTTTTGCCTTCCTTATGTGGATCGCCGCGTGAGTGCAATTCTGAAATGTATGTGTAGAAGCGTAGCGTGCACTTGTGCTAAGACTTCAACTAGGTCTGTAACTACAGCTGCTTGTACACGTGCATTCTCGTGTCGCTCTGCGCAGTATGTTTGGTTATTCACTGCGGCGGCGCCGGCGTACGCATGGGAGTCAAGCGGGTAGTGACTGGAGGGGTGATGTTACAGCCAGATGTATCTGCTGGCTTTGCTTCTGTGCTTGCCTAATTCACTCGTCCAGCGACGCGTTGTATTTGAGTGAGAACTTGAGCCGCCTTAAAACTCAAGTCCTCCTCCCGTCTCTGTCGCGTCTGCTTGCGTACCTGTCTGCTGCTGGCTGAACGAGGCATCTAGTGGATGCGGCCCTCTAGTGGATGACGCCAAATGAGGTTATAAACTTTAAACTAATATATTCCTTAGTTTCTCCAAAAGTTAAGGCCATTTGTGCATGTCTATACATGTGCATAAGTATATATGTATGAATATTTCTGTGTGTGTGTTTATATATATATATATATATATACTTTGGGCCCACTTTATTAGTTTAGAATAAGAGCGGACAGAAGGGAACTTGCCTCTTGTATGTGCTACAGCAGAGCAAAACTTCTAGTCGGTAGTCACTACTACAATGACTGCCAGTACGGGCGTTACTGTTTTTGTTTTTTTTTAGGGAAAAGGCAATTACGGCCAAATAAAGTTGCATATACACAGCAGATCACGCACGAATTGCGGGCGTTTTTCACTTGTTTTTTTTGTGTCTAACTTTGTTTGCGTTTTACTCACTAAACATGCAAGCTTTTCCTCCACGACCCAAACGACGAGCCTAAAACCGCTTTAACTCTATTTTGGTGGCTCGAGGGAATTTAGTCTTGCGTTTAGGGCTCGTTATTCAGTGGGCGTTCGTTAACTTTTTCTGGTACGCTTAATTTCCTTTATGAGGGCGCTAATAGCATGCCAGGTCTGCTCGCCCTCGAGCATATACGGCACAATGCGCTCGGTCGTAAGAGGTCGCTGGAGTTTCCTCCTAAGTTTAGCTCTCTTTTGCCGTCTCTTCTCACTTTCGTATCGTAATAACCTCAAGTAAGTGCGTTCTAATATCGCGTCTGCCAGTGCTGCAAATTGGGCGTCTAGATTGAGCTCGGTATCTCTCCGATTTTGTATAGGTTCTCCTAGAACATGCCACAAAGCCTGTCGGAGCCTGCGTAAAGTAGAAGGTCATAAGCCTTTTGGTGATATTATGTTCGAAACGATGGAGTTTGTTATCATTGCCAATGGAGTTTATTGCTGTTCTTTCTTGGCCCATATTTATTCAGCATCAATTGGCAATGCCTTCCGCTGAATTTAAAGCCATTTTCATCACATGTCTCACATAAGCGATTCCGGCGATCCCTTGTGGAGCGTGACGCTTTAATTTCGTATCTTCTCCGGAAGCCTAGTGTTTAGATCTATATCGCGTTTACAATTATCAAGATGGGTCCGCTTCTTGCAAAAAATTAAAAAAGTGCCCGCTAAAGCATTCTGCTACCAACCGTAAGACCTTCATTTGTTGACGTCCTCACGTCCGATCTTTGACCACGTTATGCGATACAAGATGATTCCCCGTTGGTAGGAGATTTATCATGTGCTATATTGCATATTACAAATTAACCACACAGAAATTTCAAGAATAATACAGCTTTGAATTTCAACAAGCACTGGCGACGACGCCATGGTCTGACATTATAATCATACTAATTAATCTCATTCTAAATAACATTTCGTGCTTAACTAAATAATCTGTGTGAGGAACAGAGGGCGTGGTGCATCCGTCTGCCCCTCGCAACTGGATGAGACACATAGGTGCGCGGGTTCGAGTCTCACCATTGCGCATTTGTATTTATGGGGGTCCGTCTATGAAGCAATGAGAAAAGCAGTCCCGTAGACGTGAAATCTTGAAAGACGTCAGCCCAAAAACTTTACATAATAATAATAATAATAACAATATTAATAATAATAATAATAATAATAATAATAATAATAATAATAATAATAATAATAATAATAATAATAATAATAATAATAATAATAATAATAATAATAATACTTGCCACTTCCCCGTGCCCTACCTAGTGTACACGCTTCATGCCCGGTTACAGTTCGAGTACTACACAAACTTTGCATAACACTAATACAAGAGCATTTTCTCGGCCCATTGGGTGTGAGCGAATTATCGTCTGTTTGCATGCTTTATGAACAGCTGCAACAATACCCTCGTATTCACTACGATTATAAAGGCCTTGACAACGGCCTGTTTGAGCGCATCTTAGTTTGGCTTCTCCGAAGACCACCAGATCACCTGGGGGCGGATCAGGACGGAGGAAGGCGATGTTAGCAGCTTCCGATACTCGTCTCTATACGCGGATTTGGGAAGCTCTCCTGCCAATCCTGTCTTACTTAGTCAGCCACTTGGTTGTGTCTGTTGAGGTGCTGGTATTCGTTTCATTATCACATCTGAGACTAGAACTGCGCCTCCTTCTAATGTTTGTTGTTCGGCTAGCACTGTTTTTTTTTGGTGTTACAGTGAAACTTAATTGTTGTTAGTTGCGCCGATCCTCATTTCGCTTTGACATTAGAGCTGCTGCTGCTACAATCATTTCGGCCAGAGACGCTTTAATTACACCGAGTTGCCATTCATTATTACAACGGGTCCTGCTACGCTTGCTGCTAGAATACTATATGCTAATAATAGTATTACTACGGCTACTTATTTTGCGATTGCGGCGGTACGTCGGTACGCAGGCAAGAAGCGCGGAACGAAGTCAGGGACTGGAAAAAGATCGGATTTGAATGCCGCCTGTCACACGCTGCCAACACCAACGTAGTGTGCCCACAATAAACGAGACCATTGATGCCATCACCACCTCAGCTTCTGCTCGCATATTTGGCCTGTACAAGGCCGTTGGCCTACGTACGATGATATCTTCCTGTCGTCTCTAATGGTGGCCCTATGTCCCTCTCAAGCGTTCTGCCACAGGCCAGCGCATCGGGCCGTTCGTCGCTTGTCGATGCGGTGAGTCAACCTAATCGATGACGTGTCGTCGTCGTCGTCGTCCTCGTCTTCTCCGATCTCATTTTGTCATCTCGCATCTGCATAGCCTCAGCGGTCAAACTCAGCGACAGCGAACCCGTCCTCTCTACGGCTCACTGCTGCAAGAACGTCTACGAGCTCTCCTACGAACTCGATATGCCCATCCTAGCTAAGCCTCGTTCATCGCCTGCCTTTCTAAGAGCCTGTCTGGCGCTCCTAGCTCTAAGCGGTCATGTTAAGACACCTCGTCCAACTCGCCTCGTGTGTCTCTCCGATGCACGATGGCGTTTATAATAATATTAAAAATAATAATGATAATAATAATAATAATAATAATAATAATAATAATAATAATAATAATAATAATAATAATAATAATAATAATAATAATAATAATAATAACCAATACTTGTTTGTATATGCTTTTTGATTCTGTTATCGTCGTCAATAACGTTCTCCGTTCGTCCGAGTGGACAGAGAGCTCAAATCTGCATCCGAGATACATGCTAAAGTCACATGGCACATCAACACTAGCGCACAAAATTAACACATTGTTGGCATCTCTCCATTTAAGCGTCGTGTCGCGGGATTGGTCCGCCGACACGTAACATGAGAGTGGCAGGAGAACATCTTCACGAAACCGTCCCTCCAACAACACTGGCATGGCGACGCGTTGTCTGCGCGCCGTTCTGCACAAGCGTAACTGGGTGCACGAACTTCGTTTCGGTATGCGGAAACAACCGCTATCTGTGCGTACTGCGTACCTAGCTGGATGGGCGGACAGATCTACCAGCGTACCTGGGTTGTTTCACCGTCCCGCCAGCCCGCAGCGAAGGGGGCGGGGGGCGAGGAGGGTATCCTCAGGATCGGGAACTCAACGGGGACGGCAGGTTGCGCGCTAACCTGGAAGACCCGGTAGCTCCGGGCCGAATATGGGCGAGAGCGATACGCAAAGCTAAATACGTGGAGCAAGCAAGCTAGAGAAGGACCTCGATCGATGATCCGTCGCAGATCGATCTCTGCGGATTCTTTTCGAACTGCGGTTCGCCGCGCGCACATATAGGTGGATGTGGCTGGCCAATGTAATCATATGTTGTGTCTAGTTCGTAGGCTCCCATATGCAAATATTCCACTATGGCTGGGTGCATCAGTCGACAGACGTCGTAATAGACGGCATTAACGGCGGCGGCTATCATTGGGCAACTTACTGAATCGGGCTGGCGTCTTGGCGTGTAGCCAACAAGAGAACAACCGAATTCACTTTTGGACGAGTTGTACAGATGTAGCATTAGCTGCTATCATAGACATAGCTGTATTTATTGCCCTACTGGGCATGCACTGTTTACACTGTTCGTATCGTGCTTGTTACGGCAACGACCAAGCACGTATATATATATATATATATATATATATATATATCCTAAGTCGAACAATCATCGGTATGAGCTACTAAGTAATGTTTTAAGGAAGAGGAGATATAGAAAAAGCTTCGCTTTCAATATCTATAGGTAATTGTGGGCGTTTAAGCGCCTTCTCTGTAGTGTCACATTTTTTTACTCACCCAATATATGCGCAAATTACACACTTTAGTGCATTAACGCCTTAATTCAGAGCCTCGAGTTAAATTGGTCTGTGGCGGTTAATTTGCAGGATTTTGTATCTGACAAATACGCGTTCGACCAGCTTCGTAGGCTGACGAGCTTAACTAGGTAGTAAAGTGGTAGAAGGAGGGTATATTGTTGGTTAAACACACCCTTGAGTATCAGAAGATTTCACTATCGCTTGCAGTACTATATCTAGCACTTCCTAGTAGGACCGTCGTAGATAGTATATCACTTCTCTACTGTCTTTGTACAATATCTGCTCCTTTACCAGTTTTACTATCGCATTATGGCGTCCGAACAGGTAATAAGCCTTATGTATTGTTCGGAAGTGCGACGTGGTGCAATTTCAAGTAGGCTCATACCTACAAACGTATCGGGAACATAGGCTCGAAGCATTTATGGAGACTGATCAGAATATCAGGTTATATAGGTTGCTGTGGTCAACGGTGCTTATGCATACCAAGGCGCTGGTTCTGTCGGACGGCCTCCACGGACTTTAAGCTTACGGAAGAAGAATAATAGAGCAGGTGGCAGTCGGAACGCTATCTAGCTTATTTATTTTTCACACACAACTGACTGTAGAGGTAGGAGTTGTTGTTGTTGCTGCTGCTGCTGTTGCCGTTGCTGCTGTTGTTGATGCTGATGCCGTAGATGCAGAAAGTAGTGGCAGTATTACTATACATTGTCGTTTTCTTCTCTAGGAAGCAACATGGGGGGTAATGATGTTTTTGGCCCTGTATGCGGGCGGCAGCGCCTTATTATGAGGCGGCTCGCTTCGAAAGCCGTGGGGCCGGAAGGCACGACCATCGATATGCATATATATATATATATATATATATATATTGTCGTTTACTTGCGCTCATCTCATAGTACCGGATCGAGTATACTGCGCTGTACTGGGCTGATGACACGCGATGCACAGGATCTGACTTGTTGCAGCCGTGAGTGCTGCAGTGACAGCCAATGATCGGTGCTAGACCAGTGCGCATGCTTACGAACGCAAAACACTCGAAAAAGATGATAAAAAGTGTACGACGATGATGATGACGCAGGTCATCGGTAAGTATGGTGATGATAATGATTGCAGTGATGATGATGTTGATGGTGGCGGCGATGATGGTGATGTTTATAATGATGATGAGGGTTATGATGCTGATGATGATGATGAGGGTTATGATGGTAACTCGCTGCTGGTCGAGAGATGACGTCGACAAGTGGTATTAACATCGTCGACAAGAAGCGGCGCCGGCCAAGACTGCCCGGGGAGGCGGGGGGGGAGGGGGGTTTAGTAGGCCAACCCAGTGGCCCAGTGCAGAGCACGTTCAGTCAATAACGACGACGGGTCGGGCCTGAAGAATCCGGCGCCTTCAGATCGCTGTTCGGGAAGGGAAGTTGCTAGGATTCGCTCGTTGTTGTCGTCGTCGTCGTCGTCGTCGCCGCCGTCGTCGTCGATGAGGAGAAAGCCTTTTCTCTAGCTTCATACTCTAGTGGGGTCCAGCATCAGCAAGTATCTATTGCTTGATCGCTCGGCCAGCGCTCGGTGGGTCATGGCGCGCCGCACCGTACGCGAAGACTGTGGCGCCTGTCCGTCTGCCTGGCTGCTACCGGCGTCGGCGGCGACGGCAAAGAGCTTCTTCCCAGATAGAAGATATCGATGTGTCGTCATGTCTCTCAGTTCAGTGCAGAGTGTTGGGCCGGCGGCGACGCTGCTGCTGCTGCCGAGGTCGTAGTGGTCTGCGAAAGATGTTGTAGCCACTGAGGCAGAGGCTGCCTAGTAGAGAAACATGGCCTCGAACGGCTACAAGCAAACGGCCTGAGGTGGGATAGATAGGGGAGCGGGGGGGAGAAGACGACTCGATAAAACATTCACGAGCCGAAATCCTTTTGTTAAGGAGCGATAGGGAGAAGGGGAAAATTATATATATATATATATATATATATATATATATATATATATATTTATATACGCGCAAAAAGCGCGCGCGACGGAAAAACACACGGATATGGTCGAACAGAAGCGATCTATTGCGATGACAAGGTGGCGAATAAAGTTGGCAATAACGACATGAGAACTTGTTGTAGTATGGCTTGTAGCAGGGAAGAAGAAGGGGTATGAACGTCGTTGAATCGAAAGCGATGACCGGCGCCATTCGCACCCGAAGCCGAAACTGCTTTCCAGAAGCCTCGTTCCTTCGGCCCACCCGCCCTACCGCCCGCTGATAACAGACAAACCGGCGCCAAACGATATAGATAGTGTTTTATGGATCAGTGAACCTGCCGGCGTCGCCGCGGCGTCTTCGTTAGCGTAGTATCGTTATAATAGTTACTGTTGTTGCTGCTGTTGTTGTTGTTGTTGTTGTTGTTGTTGCTGCTGTGGTTTTTGTTGTTGTTGCTGCTGCTGTGGCTGTTGTTGTTGCTGCTGCTGTGGCTGTTGTTGTTATTGTTTTTATTGTAGTATACGTTGTCATGATACAGCTAGCTAGATGTAAGTACCTCGCCTCCGCCATCCCCACGCTTGCCTTGTATAAGATATGTATACATGCATACATATGTCTAGAGAGGTTGTCGCCCTTCTGTGCCCGTCCGTGCGCAGCGTTCGAGCATGAGCGTCGCGCTCCAATTCCACTGAGTCATTTGCGCCGCGCATGAAACGCTCCATCTCCGCCAGTTCTCTCATCACAGTTTGCGCAACATACAAAAATCGTAGATGACGAAGCGATGCAAACGAGCGCGGCCAAGAGGCCAAGATCGACGAACAGAACACTGCGTGGATTGGACGTCGTTTATGGCTCCGCGATTATAACTACAACTACTACTACTACTACTACTGCTACTAACGTTAGGCATTAAGTGAATATGATCGCGTAGCCTCGCTTTCGTTCTCTGCCCGCCCCTCTCTTTCTATACCTTTTCTATTTCACTCCAGGTCGCTCTTGTTGGATGCGATCATGATTTCGGCCCAGGCCCGGAGCTCCTTCATCTACCAGGTCGATGGTATATGTATACCCGATTTACGAGATGATTTATTGGAGCACCCGTGCGCACGCAAGTAAGCAGAGCGATATTCCGATTATATTGATCAGACAGACATCCGTGTTCGCGCTTATCGTAGAAGCTTTCGGAACACGTACTTACTCGAAGTCTTCTTCTCTCTACCTAACGTATCTAACAACAAGATCGCTTTGTAGCAGTGCGCTGCATCAATTGTATGTATGTGTGTGTGTGTTTATATATACAATTTATATATATATATATATACTGCGCGCTCTTTCAAACAAACCCCTCTGGTGCATACACTGCTCGACGACATTACTTTGAAGATTGGTGTCCCACCTTCGACAGGGCTTAACTAGAACCCTGCAGTGCGGATGCGGATAACCGGTAGACACATCATAGCGCCGAGGACGCAACGCGGCCTGACGTGGTATAGCGATGGTTGATCCCCCGGCATAGGATAGGTAACTGTGTCGGATTTACTCACGACGCCCTGTCGGGTCCGACGCAGCGCATTTCAAAGGGGTTACGTAGCCGAGAAGGCTGAGAAGAGGAAATATCGTAAACACTCAGATGTTGCGCACGCGTACAACTTCACGCTGTTCACTTTTGAGACGTTAGGGCCTAGCAGCCCCTAGACGAAAGATAGCTTAATCGCATCTCCGCTAAACTGAGTTACATTACGGAAAATAGAGATCAGAAGGGTTTCACAGGCAAATGATCTCAATTTTGATCCAACAAGGCATCGCAGCGGCTGTGGTAGGCCAATTCGTCAAAAGTTCTAGTTCAGTTCAAGCTTAGAATTGTAAACAGTCATATATATATATATATATATATATATATATATATATATATATATATATATATATTATGTAAACCGTAGTTTCAAACGTTTCCAGTGAAATGTCTTGTCACATCTTTGGCGAGGTGGGCCCACGGAGGAACCACATTTTTGCGTGAACAGAATATACTTTGATATTGCCAGGTCACTTTCATACGAAATGCATGACTTTTAAAGAACGTTATCTCAAGTCTGGTTAGGCATTCTTGGCGGCGAATGGTCGTGGTGCCTGGAACGGTGGCGACGCAAGGGTGAAAGAGCGAGCAGCCCCTCCTTCCCTCCCCGAGCGAGTGCATCACCGTCTCCAGTGTCATAATCTCGGGGATCTAACAGCGGTGCGGCTGATTTGGAGATAGTGGATTTGGCGTGCACCTTTGTACAGGCGGCACAAGAGCTCTTGGGCCGGATGAGGAGCTAGCGGCTGAAAGTCGCCGGGACGCCGGACGGGCTCATCCGGGTAGACACGCGCTTGTCGACGGCGGCGGCGAGGCATCCGCGAGAATGGCGGGGCAGTGAGCGAGGAATTTCTGCGAGTATTTCCATTAGTCAAATTAGAACCTGCCAGCTACTTTGCCACCTCCGTACGGCGTCGCTCCGAGGGAGGTTTTGCCGTGGAGGCTCGCCTTCTATAAATATCTCTCTTTCTCTCTCTCTATCGCTCTGCCTCTTGCTTTTGCTCCTCTTTTCTCTTTCTTGTTTTCTTTCCGCTCGCCGTTCATAGAACTGCTTCTCCATGTGTCTGCTTAGCTGCCCCAATGACCACCCTGCTGAGCAGCCTTCAATGCAGCCCAAGGCTACCCCGCCTAATCGTTAGCAGGCGAGCAGGGACGGAAGACGGAGTACAGTAGAGCTAACCGGCCGACTTCTTGTTGGCGAAACGTTCAACGTGCTGTGCGGGGGGAAAACACTGCTGAAGACTAAGCGAGCGCTAAATCCGGCAAAGCGCGAACCCCTGAAGTAAGTTATCCGACTTTTCTGCCAGTCACATGCGGCCAGGACAGTATGCGTATTCGACTTTGGTGGAGATCCTCACGACCACGCTCGTCAGGACGAGGCCAGCAACCAACCACGAACACCATTTGTGTTAACACATCTAAAGAGAAATCGGGTCGTAATAGGAAAAAGGAAAATATTGCAAGGCATTAGATGTTCACCGCTGTCTCTTCTAGCGCACCAAATGAAGGCAATAGATTGAGCTGACTTACCAGAATTGAGGCAACCGTGTGAACAACCTGCACCGTCATTTATTTTAGCGACATAATTGGGCAATTTTTATTGCATGCCGCGTAATAACCTAATAAGCATACAACGCTCGAGCTACATGCGATTATATTACATTCAAGGGCATTTTTGGCTTGCATAAGTATTAACGCCTATTACATTTGGCTTGCACAAGTATTCACCCTAATGAGGGTGAGTACTTATGCAAGAAGGATAATGTTGCGCCACCTGTGAAAATGTCAAATCAGAAGCGCATCTGCGTGCAGTTCAAGAAACAACCCTAAAAAGACAATATTACCACATGTCCTGACTTTAGGTGATAAATATATATATATATATATATATATATATATATAAGTATAGAACGCCGTGCACGTGTTAGTAGATCACTGATGCTGCTTTTACTACATATATTATATATTATTAGACTTTTGTCCGATTAGGTTGTCTGCTGGAGAACTATGACAGGCAGAGCTCGGGGAATTTTGAATCACCTACGTTAGCGAACTGCCGTAGGGCGAAGCGGTACTGAGAGTAGGGCGCAAACCGTACAGATGATGTGGTAGGCTGTCGGCAATTACCCGGTACACTCACCTTCTCCGACACCTCCGATACGCGCTTTTAGATCGCTAGAAGTTAGGGGTCGTTACGCATACACAGAAGACCGTCGTAACAAGCCACGAAGATCAAGGCTGTTAAATTCAGTAGAGGGGGTCGATTAGCTGCCAAAGACTTTATACATTGCAACAGCCAATCCTTAGAATTCGTCAACTCCTTCCGGTATTTGGGGCTTCGGCTCTATTATACTGGTACAATTTTTACTACGCACATCGTCGAGACAGTGCGCACAACCATAGTTTTCAATTTATGAAGAGGTATGCAACGTCCGGCGGCTGTCCGTTACGACAGCAGTAACGGAGTTATTCGGTATGCTGTTTCACTTCAAGAATATTCCAAGGCTGGTGTATAATCCTAACAGAGTATGGGGACACCGGGACACCTCACTCGAACATACTTTGGTTTGCTTTGAGGGTGAATCACAATGTACATGGAGCGAGTACTTTTTTTATCAATGTGGTGCAGTATGACCGCTTTGTGTACCTAATGTCAAGCTGCGCACCGGCTGTTGAGATAATTTAAGTCCCTTGCACCTCTGGTCTGGTGTTGCATGTGACAATCGCGACGTCTATATCAGATACAAAATTCATTGGTATCATCACCTGGTCTGTTCAAATATGATTTTTTACGAGAAGTACACGGAGTGCGTCTTGAAGTGTGCTCTCAGACGTGTATGACGTAGCGCATGTCTGCCTGCTTGGCCCTTGCGAAGAAATCACTGGCACCGCCTCTTTTGAATTGCATGCCGGGAGCAGCTGACAACGGTATCATTACAAATGTTATATGCTTACTCAATATGAATGAAATAAATGTGATTATAACATAGCATGGAAAGCCTGTAAAAACTCACAGATGCAATACAGTACAGTATCGTGGCGACAAGGGCAAAGCCCAACAACTAAAGTGGCGAAGATGGGTGATTTTGCACACTGACGTGCACTGTTGCAACTACCTACACGACAACGGCAGAAATGTTGTAACGGCAAAATGCTACCGGCAATCTCCAACCATACATGGTGTCAGGGAAGCCTACAACTACAAAAAACAGTTACAGTAATTCGATCACAATTCGAGTCGGCTTTGAGGAAAATGAGTCGCAAGGCTCATTGAAATGGCGGGACCATTCTGAATTTGCATAAGTAGCCTGAGAAAGCGAGGCCCCCAGCTAAGCCCCTATCCTACACCGAGAGCCGTTCGGTACTCTGGCTCACTTTTTCCGAAAGTAATTGACCACAGGAAGACATACGACGTTTCAGTACACTGGAGGCTATCTATACACAAGGAACGTCTAATCCGGAAAGTTGTTTTTTTATAGGCTGGGGTGTTAGCTTATTAGCTGCCGCTCCGCCAGTGAATGTACAGATTAGAAATTCGCGACGTTCGACAATATCAAGGTGAATCGCTTTTGGAGATCAGCCGCCGACTACGCCTGGGCGCTGAGTACTGCGACCCGACTAGAGAAAACCTTTACCCTAATGTGTTAGAGCAATCTTTCCGGAATGTTCTGGATGGCCACGTAGAAGATTACATTGTTTATAAAGCGGATTCGTTCACCACGATCGACGAAGCTTTGAGAGGAAAAGCAGAAACTGTGGAATCGTTTGAAATCTACAGAAAGTCTATCCAAAGTCCAAGCGCAAAACGGCTGAAGTAAGTGATACAAGAAGGGAAAACCAAAAATCTACACATTCGGTTCAAGTAAAGCAAGCTCAGTAGGAACCAACAAGGTTGGATAACTTAGTGCAAACAAGGCCGCCGTGTGTTAATCCTATTCACGTTACTTTATATATCAAAGGCGCTATAGCCAGAAGGCAAGTCGATTCAGGCTGTAGAGCTACACTAATGTCACTGAGCCGATTCGTCGCTGTGAACAAACGTTTCGTTATCATCAAGCAGACATTTCATTGTTAGTGGCAAATGGACTGAGAGTGGTGCCTTATTCGCTTGTTGAAGTGAGCTCGGAAAGCAGAAAAGACGACTCCGCTATATGTACTTGCCTCCTAATCTATACCTCGGTCTGAAAACCGACTTTCAGATCAGTAGGCAAACTCAAGGCTCTTCATGCAGTTTTATCGGACCCGTCGTAGTCCAAGTTCCAAAGAACTGGGCGCAAAACGGAACGCTGCGGGAACTCCGCAGCCGCGTCATAAGTGCGGTCGCCAGCGACAGGTCGCGCCTATCATCGAGGTACGACGAAATTATCCGCTGGGGTATAAGAAAACCCATTTCTTTCTTTCTTTCGGGGCGGCTTTGGTAACCCCCCCCCCCCCCCCAGCTGGTTTTGTTGACTGCGTTTCGTAAGTATAGCAAAACACTAGCAGCACAAAGCTTCTCGTCTTAAGCGCCTTGGCTAGGTTCTTGCTCGCCGTTTTAAAACCCGTCCGATCAGGCGTTCACCATGGAGCGGTCTCTCCTGAATTGTTCTGTGGATATGTCTGTTTTGCTTCAATCTCGTCGTTTACCAGTGGGCAACAACGTTCTCCATTAGCTGCATCATCGTGTTCAGAAGGCAGATGGGACGGGAAGCGGTCAGACCCGTTTCCTCTCGGCCCGGCTTAGGGATGTGAACTACATCGGTCTGCTTTCACCTGCCTGGAAAGGGCCACTTCTGAAACAAGGAAGATACCTCTGCGCCGTCATACTAATGCCCCTATCTGCTACCTGACATGCGAGTTTTTTTTTTCGTCGGCGGGCGCATCGCTGCTCGTGGCTGACCAGAGCAATAAAAAGACAGAGGACTGAGAAGGCGGAAAACAGACTTGATTGCGCGCCATCGGCTTTGGCGGCCGTTCCTTTCCTCGTACAACGGCAGAGCAGCAGTTTTGAGCGCTTATTTACGCAACACTACGCGAGAAACGATTGCACACTGAAAACGACCTGATATAACGCACAACCAGTCTCAAGTTTTAGAACTATATTTTATAGGATGGGTGTATGTGTGTTTATATATATGTATATATATATATATATATATATATATATATATATATATATATATATATATATATATATATATATATATATATATATATATATAGGAACAATTTAAACAGCGATCTGGAGAATTGTAAAATCGGTAAAATAAATATTATTTTAGATGGAACATGGCCTCTAAGAAGTCTTGTTACGGAGTGAGAGTGATATCCTACAATTCGTGGCACTGGTGTTGCTGCCCGACATAGGAGCATAAAATGTGCAATTGGGAGACAACCAGCCCTCCTATACAGCAACTACGCAAGTTATCGTGTTCGTGAGAAAAAATCTGCTTTCTCTGAACAACATATAACGCCAGCCAGAAGATGGGACATAGTCTTTTAGAAGACCACTTTGCTACCAAATATATATGGCAGTGCGAAGCGTGATCGCGGAGTAATCGAGATTTAGTGCATACACTCCACAAGATACATAACTAGGTCATTTATGCATGCACTCAATCTCGATACGCCCGCTGAAAAATCCTAATTACTCCGCAATCACAACTCGCATTGCCTTTAGTTTGACACCACGATGATCGTCATGAAATGAAACGCATTTGCCGGAATTTGTTAGTTTTGCGCAGTGTGAAAGGTCGTATGGTTATGATTTTGAGGTATTGGGCGTGAAGGCTAATAAATAACTTATTTTTTTTTCAAATTCTCTTTAAAACGACTATATTGCTACATAGTCGTTTATAACAGTTATAAGTTCGTCACGAACACGTCGATGTGCTTAGTTTCAATATAGGATGACTGGCTGTCTCGCAATTGCACATTTTGTGGTCCTACCAGTTTCACAGATTTTAGTAATATCACTCCCACTCCAAAACAAGACTTCTCAGACCATGTTCCATTGGAAAAATATTTACTAGAACGAGTTTCACAATTTCATTTATCGTTGTTCAAATCGTTGTGGAAGATCCTATATATATATATATATATATATATATATATATATATATATATAATTATTTTCGTTGTTCCTTCGACAGACTGACTCGTCTGTTCTGCACATGTGCTGCGCCGCAAGTAAGCTAGGGAATATTTATGTTTGTTTTTATTGATACGTGTTATGATAGAGGGCGAAGTGCACCTGGACGTACCCAGCATTAAGGCAATGTGCGACTTTGCAAGGCTGACGAGCTAGAACCCCTGCATTGGAGTTAGGCAAAGGATGACAGTACCGTGTTGTTTCAACACCTTGCCGATTTCTGCTTGCAGGTGAGGGTTCCGCTCTCAAACTCGCTGTGTTATGTGCCCCCCCCCCCTTCTGTCTGAATCATGGTATTAACGGTTATATACTATACGTTTATAAGGCGTTATATGCTATACGTTTATAAATGTGTTTGTGTTGATGAGCCGACCTATAACTGCTACGCAAGCGACGTCGCCGCCGGAGATAGCCAAAACAGAGTTTCTGCGTCCAGGCTTTTAAAAGTGAAGTGTAGGCAGGCTACTTGGATAGAGACTCGTCGAGCAGCGGCTAAGCCTCGTAAGTTGTCAAAACAAAGTACCAGGAGATGACCATCATTGCTATGAGTGAGGGTGGGAAACGCGGTGACCTGATGATGATGATGATGACGATGCAACCCCCTATTTAATGGTTACGTTGTCTCATGATTGGCTAAAAGGGAAATTATGGCGAAGTGCCAGCTGGGACCGACCGAGGTTCACGCCGGCCGCATACTCAACTTTATCGAGTCTGCTACAGTACCACTGCAGCGTTGAGAGAAAACACCGCCGAGCGCTGGTTAGTGGATACATAGCCGACCGTTAATAACAATTAAGCGCCCTGTCCATGGCTTTATGTCATCGCGTCATACACGGTGCTCACCTATCTGCCGGCTTAGCAACCTCTCTACTGCGTGCGCACGCGAATGTGACAATAGCACACACGCAAATGAGCTGGCTATTCAGAGGGAAAAGATAAATATCGAAGATAACTATCGCTGGATGGTCGTTCACCTTCACACATAACGCGTATAAATGACTTTGTCGATATATCGCCCTAATATTCAGACTTTCACGATTATTGCAAATTGTTGCAAAAACTGCCCAACAATAGCGTCACACATATATAAATCCAGATGATTTAAACCTGAACTGCTAGACGACCACGAGTGCTTATCCCAGGAGATGCGCCACGTTTGCGGCACTAAATGGCCAGTACGAGCGGGTACGGCGTCCTGCTCAAACACCTATGGCCAACAATTAGACACATAATGTATTACTAGTTCAAGCACAGTTTGCAGGACGTGCAGTTAAGCTTCCTGTGGTGTCATCGTTTGATTTTTTAAACAAGTACGGTGCCATCGTGTCTCTCACTAGGCACCTCCGTTAACACGTGCCTATAAGCTGTAAATTTTGTCGTCTGGCCTGATGTCGTAGAGACATCTTCCGGATCATGGGCAAGCTAACGGTCATTTCGCTCGGTGATCTGTGTGTGGTGAATATATTGCCATAGACACGGCCTTACCATAGAACACGGCCTGCTGCTTTCTGGTTGAGGAAACCCAGGGGCGTCCGACATCGAGCAAGTTGCGATTGTTTCTCTTCTACTTGCCTTAGAGAAAATATGTCTGACTTTTACGATATAAGACGACGCTTGGGGTCTTCGAGAACAATTCGACAAATGGTTCGCTATGACCCAAACTTTTGCAGCTCAACGCGAGCATTGAGTCCGCTTTACTCTGTAGTGAACTCTGTTTGGCTTCTTGTACAGCCGCGCACTTATCCGAAACATTGTAAACTGTGTTATGTCTGGTGAATAAAATAACAAACAATAAAATAAAACACAGCCTTCTATTTTTGCCCTTGAGAATGTTGTCAGTTTTAAAACGAAAAAGATTACCGAATGACCCACGTATATATTATACGACAAGCTTACTCAACTCCTCAATAGGCTTAAAATGTCCATAAATACACACATTTTCAACATTTGTAACAATTAAGGGCATTTTGCAGAAACGGCTATCGCCCGTGTCTGCCGAAATCTTCAATTTTTTTAATAATCTTGTCCGATCTATGGATTGAATGTTTTCTGTAAATCAAGAACGATCAGATTAACTTGTATTTTCTAACTATAATTGCCCGAATGAAAACTAATACATGATGATGAATTCGAACTTCAATTATTGCATCTTCAATAATTTGCCTTTCCCTTAATTAAATTGCCCCGGACAGATAACGTCGTTTTTTTCAATGAAATCAACTAGTTAAAAATGTAATATTGTTTTGATAATTTTTGCAAAATACAATCGTAATAGAGTAATAGAGTCGTTTCAAATTTTTGGAAACGATCTTCGCTGCCAGTATTCTGACGCACAAAATATCATTTATGACTGTTACAAATGATTTATAAGATATCTCCTATAATTATCTCTCTGATAGTACCTTGATAACTGTTGAGTACGATATCACAAACTTGTTTAACGTGTTTTATTTTGTCATTGACGTTAAAGGACTTCTCGAAAGCCACCTTCGGTCACTTTTTGTCCGTTGCGAAATTGAGGATTGCGAAATTGACGACAGGGATACTGATTGATCGCCATAAGCAGCTCGTAATATTTCCACTATTCTAAAACATATCATTTGTTTTTTTAAGACAGAGCTTGATGATTCCTTGCTCCTCCATTTTCGGCTCTTTAAACATCGCCAAACCTCGTCTTCTCCTGTTCTTTGAATCAAGCTCAAACAATAAACGTCGCCACAGTTTGGCCCGAAATATGGCTTAGTAAAATAACTAGTATTTGTGATACTGACGTATATTTCCATAGTCGGAGATGGTTGACTCGTAGAAATGCCCGTGTTAACAGAGGAGGGAGGTTAGCAGCCGCCAGGGGCGTTAGCGCGGGACTCTATGGGAATTCGGCATCGGGTGCGAGGGAAAGCGGCTTACGGTAATCATATCACATATCAAATCGATATGGTACTAAAATGATCCCTTTAAAAATACGTTTGTTGTGGTTGTTCAATCGACGTTCACCGTAATACTTAGTCTTCAGGTTATTGAACGTAAGAGTTAGAAATGTGGATATTCCATTTGCGAATAGTCGTTAGTTTGACTAATTGCTTTCTGTCAGTCAGCATGGATATATTTAGGAAGAAGCTGAATTTTTGTTGAGCGTAACGCTCCTTGGCTTTTTGTGAAGTGATGTTTGACCATCCACATCAGTCCACAACAGATATTATTTCTCTCACTTCTGAACAAGACGTTTCTGCTCTCAGTCCATTGGGAAAAATGATTAGTTGAACAAGGAGCACCTTATACTTAGAAGCATCGCATATATGCATATATTCTTGCGGCTGCAAACGCATGCTTGCGACACGTCAATCTGGGATGCCTAGCGCTAGGCGGGGCAGTCATTTTTATGTTAGTTCTGCTTAGGTTTCACGTTGTTGTTGTTGTTGCTAGTGTGTGTTAGTTGTTTTTGTTTTGCTCAATTAGCTTTGTTGGCCATTTAGAGAAGGATATTTGGCTCCAACCTACGGCAAAATGAAGGCGGCCGCTCTCATATTGAAGCCACCTCAGTGCAGAGTTCTCCCGCATTGCCATCATTGCGTCGGCCAGTCGTCGCCGTCGTCAGGCTGCCATTTGCCTGCCTTTTCAAGGGCCGGTAGAGAGTGGGCGGCCTCGGCTGCTTGCACAGCGGCTGCGAGCGCCGGCACTCTGAGAGCCGGGCCTGCCCATTCGGCGACCGGCAACGAAACGCAAAGGGGAAGCAGACACGACGTGGCAACGCAACGAGCCAGGAAAGCGAGTCTGGCTGGCTGGCTGGCTGTACTCAAACGACGACGACGGAAATCTCTCGTTACTTCATTTGGATGCAAATTGGACTCACCCCCTGGACGGACGACCCGTGTGCTTATGTGACAAGGCGAGCACCCAATGGCTCCAGGCCACCGGCCCCAGTCAGCCAGCCCACTCCTTCCCTAGTTCTCTTTGGCAGTCTGTCGTCGTCGTCGTCGACACGAACTTGATGTTTTTTCTCCTCGCTGTTGCGCTGTTGTCGATGTCGGCTTTCCGATGGCGAGCGTCGCTCGTGGTCCTTGCTTGCTTGCTTATTATCGTATACTCTCCCTTTGGTCCGGTCACACTTGCCCCGTTTCCTCGTTTACTGCTACTGCCGACCGCGCACTACAACTCGCTTCGCGTATCGCCTTCGCACGTCCGTGCCTGTCGTTTCCGAGTCCCTGTCGATACCGAGTATCCCAGACATTCGTTCAAGGAATGGAAGATTTGTGTGCATTATTACATCACAGCTTGCGTTTTTAGATGTGTGTGTGTGTGTCTGTTGCGTGCGTGTGCGTGTAGGTGTATTTTAACGCTTTCGATTTGGCAGGTTTGCTGCACAATATCGAATGCCCATGGCTCCTCATTAGAGACTAATTTAAATTCATGACTTTAATTACACTTGCTTGCTAGAAAATCAGGCTTCGTATGTTAATCCGCTAAGATATAGATATGGATAACATTGTCTTCTTTCATGCGGTCCGCTTGGGTTGTGGTCTAACATATTCTGGTCGCGGAAACATTTTTCTACGTTGTTTCTATTTAGGGGTGGTCCGAGGGCCAGAGAAGTGCCTCGCCTAGATCGCAATCTTATCACTAAACACAGCACTCAAGACGCGTACCACGTACGACCCTCAGGGATAACGGTGCCGCGTTGACCCTTCAAGCAGAATCTAGTTGTATATCGGGTCGGTGATTTTCACATCACGCTGTCAGAGCTAGCTTGAAATCCGAGATGGGCATATCTTGCTTTAACGAGTCCTATCTGCTAAGTCACTGCACTATACCTCGCGGTGATCTCGCTCACCTACAAACTCGTCTTGCATGTTAGTCACGTTACGGCGCTCTTCTAATGGTCTCGCACTGTACAGTAAAACGTATATTCTTGAAGCCAAAGAGTTAGAACGTTGTAAAGCTGTTCACTTTATTGAATAATGGGCAACACAGTCATTTGCTTTCTAATACAACTACTGCCACTAGCACTACGAAAAAATGAAAGGGTCAGTTTGTCACTAGATTCGCGACGTACGAGGAGAACGAACCTTAGACAATAAAAGCGTCGCGTGAACTCGACTCTTCACAGTTCTCTTCACAGTAAAACTGGAAAGAATCGGGTTCTGCTACTCGGCCCCGGACTGGAATTTTATGGCTACATAATTGTTGATCTTGAGCCCGAGATTTACATTTTTGGGTGAAAGTCAAGTGTATCCTGCGCATATAATAGTTCTGACGACGGTTACCTTGTCGAATTCATACGTCATTGCTATCTATATCGAAACGATAGCAGCCTAATCATATATCTCATCATATATATATATATATGGCAGAGATCTTCCTTCTCTGAAACCTCTCTATTTAAAGTACAACAATTTCTGCGTAATGGCTGATATAAAAACTAGGCTAGATATGCGTATACATTTGATATACGCATATTGCACTTACTGATACGCGTATCGGTGTCTACGCGTTTTTGCGCAAACATGACGTGGTAAAAGTCTCAGATCAAATAAATGCCGATGAAGGCCCTGAGCGCTTTCGTTGTTAACGAGGAAAAGTGATTTGCCGACCAGGGCCTCGGGGGTCTTTTCTACGCATTAAGCATAAACCATATTCCCAGATGCAAGGTATGAATAGAATGCAAGGACGCCTGCTATAGTATTAAAACTTTTCCTGTTGGTTAATTGAGATGCTCAAGTAAAATGTTTATTAAACTAGTTAGAGAGTGCTGCGGTCAAGAGCTAGGTTATTTTAACTGTGTGGGGTCCTTGCCCGTAACGGAATATTCTCCTAGAAATGTCACGCGTTCTCGCATCTAACTAGATGATCGATCCTAATGGGATGCAGTGTGTGCATGCCACTCACAGTGCATAAGTAGCTCATTTACCAATCATTACATTTCAAACCAGTTAACAACGTTCGTAATCTCATATTTACGTCCTACCATCAACCATCGATCGGTAGCCATTGGGTTAAACTATAGCTGTAAATCTCCTCTGCTATCACCGATATTTAAATATTGAGAGCATTGGTTCGACATTCAACGACTTTGTACTTCAGGTACGTAATCAATTGCTGCACAAAATAATTTAAACAATTAGTCATAATTGGGTATACGTTTTTATCAAGGATTACTACCATTAAACACACCGGCCTGATAACATACCGGTGTGTGCTTTGTCGGCAACGTTCCCGTGTAAAGCGGACTGTCGGAACCGGTATACTTAACTTCAGCTTGGGCATTTTGTCGAAAGTAGATCAATTATCAAGACTCTTATGACCCCTGTGAAGATTGGTGTTCCTGGGTCTTAGAGAATACATATACCAAGAAACCTTTTGCTGCGCATGCAGTTATTTACGAGAGGAAAGGGAACGCACATGACCGCCTTATATATACAAGGCCACGCTATGTTATCTAAACCGAAATTCACGTTTGACTATATGCAACAGGTGCGTCATGCGATTAAAGTGTCCAGGAATGATCGCATATCATATTTTCGATATGACGCCGCAAGTGCCTTTCATTACAGGAAATACGTAAGCCTATCCATAAGCCAGTTCAAGGAACCGGCCTCCTGTTGAGCGACTGAGGATGTGGAATAGCACATCAAGCGTTTTATTTGCCAAAACTTTACTACCTAAGTTTATGTTGTCCAAAAACCTCATGTGATTGCTACCCGCAGAGTATGCGTGCATCTCGTTGCTCATGATGCCAAACGAGGACTCCTCGGATTGCACTCATCATTGGTCACGTATAAAACAACATTTGTTATGTAGACAATATGGAAGATTTACTATGCAAATATATGCCACAATTCTGACTCAGGAGAAACTTGAAACGTATGCTATAACATTTTGCGACCTAAACGCAAGCGTCAATGGGGCTAGCCTTGCGTGGCGGATCATTACTGTAGATTCTCGTTGATGCGCTCTGGGCCAAGACTGCGGTCACCAACGGAAATGGTCTGCAGACTTGTCGCAACAAGTTACCGTCTATTCTCTCACGCTACGCGTTTTTTGGCGAGTGCTTTCTTGGAATACGATCGAAACGTCTTAGCGGTCAGTTATGTTGATGTGGACTGCGTGATGCTCAAACTCTTCTCCGTTTCCAAGACAAATACATTTATTGTTAGATGATTGCGCTTAGGGGTCTCGACAACGTATGACAGTGGCTGCACTACGCCGTAACCCTCACCCCTACAGTATCTGAATCGTTTGTCCAGCTGGCTAATGTGCGCGATGTTTCATTATATAAGACGTCAGAAACTGAAAACCTGTTGCCCGAGGCGGAAATCCGTCCTGTATGTGCGGACAACATACCAAAAGAGGTATACATATATATAGATAACCACATTAAGTTTCATTCGAAGGCTAACTTCCTATTGTTACATTCTGATATTCCTGAATGCTCTAACAGGATAGCATTTTTGTGTACGAAGCCAGATATTTTCGCTACACGGAAACCTTCATAAAAATAGATCTGTCTGAGTCGTGTCGTCTATAGTTACATTAAGCCGAAAGTTCTAGGCGTTGCATAATTCAAGGCAAAGTCTGCCGGTAGTTAGTGTTTTGGTCGGGTCCTACCTAGAACTTCTTTCATTGAAGTGCATTTGATACAAACAACTATGGCATATGTTCCGAGTATTGCGTCGGAAGTCCGAGAAATACCATGCCAAATAGATCTTATTATCTGTTAACAAAAACTGCAAGCGAGCGTACGGCATGCTAACTCATATCATTGGAGCCTGGCAATGCTGCTAAAAAGCTAGCCTATTTCTGACAGCTTGATCTTGTGGCGTAAGTTGAAGTTCACAAATCATTTTAAAAACATAAGTTGGAGTAAGGCACATGTATCATATAAGTATTGTATGCAGAACTCCCTAACGTGATACACAAGAACAAGAAGACAGGAAGTAGTGAACGAAACGTCAACACTTTGCTATGTGTAAGAACGATGTCTTTGAAATTGTGTAGCCGTGTCAGCTAGTTGCATTGTATCGGCGTGCGTAGTTGGAGGGTAGAGCGAGGAAAACAATTCCTCTTATTGTAGTGCTCGTTTGTGAGGCTCTTAACCCTTACTAGCGTACATTGGGCCACGATTTGACACACATCGCTGTCAGTTGCGCTAGCCTGCATCATCCGGTGCAGCAACTACTGTGTGCAGTGTTATTACGAGCTATAATTGCGAGCCTTATACAGTGCATGCATATGGTACGGTAGTGACCAAAGGTAACTGTTGTTGGTACTTCTGTGGCAGCGAATAGTGCTGTAGTCAAAGCCAACAAGAAAAAAAAGCGCCTACACATCGTTTCTGAACGTACAAAAAACACACATTGCCGATAGACAACTATTAAGTGGTACGAGGCATAAGGCATGCAGTCACGTAATTTGAGTCGTGCAGGGAGGCTATAAGGTAACTGACGAATTTGTTGCCGTCTACCGACCGCCAGTCGCCGAATATATAAAATCACGTAATGAGATCTGTGCTAACTATAATACGCATTCGTCGCTGGCTGAGAACTGAAAATGTTAGAAACAGAGAAAGGTTCGAGCGTTAATCGGTAGAGGAGGACACATAGCCGTCGTGGATACGTTCAGGATGCAGGCAAGAATTGAGTCAGATCGTGAAATCGTTCGTCTGGTGTACCAAGGCAGACGACGACGACGACAACGACGTCACGCGATACGTATGTCTTATCAAAGAAAGAAACCAAGTCGAAACACCCACGGCCGTCGCTGCAGTGTTACGGCTGTTTAGCAAAATTGGTTGTGTCCCAAACCGTGCGGATAGACCTATCTATACTGATCTATCTAATATATATATATATATATATATTACTGACCAGGCGCGCAGGCAGGCAGGCGTACACACGAGACTCGAGGGATCATCCGATCTGTCCCTCTGCGGCACACACAGAACAGGCAAGATTGCCGACGATGAACGGACGCGCCGAGCGACAGGTACAACCCGCTTGAGCTTCGGGGCCCTTTAATGAGCAGATGTTCGACAGATGGCATCCGAACCCTTTCTGGCCACCACACAGTTCGCCAGGGGAGCCCCCGCCCCAAGTCGACTCTATCCATCGCCTCCCCCGCCGCCGCCCCCGCTTTGCGCACTCTCTCTAGCCAACTTCAGTCAAACCCCCTTCTCTTCCTCCTCCTTCTCCCCCTCCTGCTGCTGCTGTTGCCTCTGTTGCTCCTTTTTTCCTTTTCCCCGCCGCCGAGCTCCGAGAATATCGATAGGATCGGTGTTTCTAAATCTGACTCTCGATCGTCTCCTCGTTGACGCAGGCAGGCAGCCAGACAGCGAGGGAGAGAGGGAGGGGTGGAGGCGTAAAAGTCGGCGTAGAGGTGTGAAGGGCGCAGAAACGAACGCAGCCAACTGAACGACGAGGGAAGGAGGAAACGAACTCCTCTCGGCATCCTCGGGCGTTGTGCCGTGATCTGATCACATGTTGTGCTGGACCACGTCGGTCGGTCGGTGTGTCGGCCGGTTGTCGGCGACGATGGCCAGGGTAACAGCCGACAGGGACACCAGCAGTAACAGCTAGCAGCTGCTATGTGGGTTGAAACATGAAAAAGTAATCAAGCTACCAAGATCCAATGGATTGGCCAACAAGTGGGACGACGCCGACGCCGACGATGACGTCGAACGACTGTCCGTCGACGTACAGCCAGCCAGCCAACCAGCTTGCTCGAGAGTCGTAGTAGAACTTCTCCTCGTTCGTTCTGAAGTCGCTCGCCACCGTTATCGTGTTTTCCTCTTCTTCTTCTTTTTCTGCTTTGTCAACTTCTTCGTTTTGTACAGCTTGATTGCCGCCGACGACGCCACGGTTCTCGCCGTCGTCGTCGCTAGCAAGCAAGCAAGCTGTACAACAACAGTGTTGATTGCAAACTCTTCGCATTTCTGTTGTTTCTGTGCTGTGTTAGTGGTGCCGAGAGCTGCCGAGCATTTTTAGAACAGCCGCCGCCCGGAGCGCGCCAGACAGAACGTAAATGGCTGCAGTAGCAAATGGCCACCGCACACTAGCGATGATGGCAGGGGTGCTGGGGGGAAGACGGGTGGCGTCAGGCGTAGTCGGAGACGTGTTTTCGGCCGGCGAAAGCGTAAGTCGGGCGTGGGTAGATCGGTGGGCCGATGAAGAGAAGAAGCGGCGCGTACGTAACACAGGTTAAAGTCCGGCTTCGCGGAAGCCGACTGGTTGACCCGTAGGCCCGTCTCATTTGCTTGCCGTACTCGAACGAGTGCACTCGGGCTGTGGAGAAGGGGAATGCGAGCGTCTCAGGCTTTCTATGCCCATCGTTCTTTGCTATTGCAACCCTTCTGATAAGCTCTGCCCCTCTCGACGTGCTACCCGGTGGCTTTTTCATGAACCAACAACCTTCGGGTGGTATACCCAACCCGTTTGCAGTTCACTCCCTCGATGTGATTACGGACCGCCACGACTCCGAGGAGCTTTGCCACAAACGAACAAAACGTTATGCTTGTAAGCCACGGCTAGGGCAGCAGGATGCACGTTAGGAAACCATCCACCTTTCCCTATCGTGCGCAAAACAGAGGGAAGGCATGAGGAGATGATCGAGAGTCCTTGCACACGGCCAAAACGGCAAGGTAAAGCGAAGGCGTGCACGAGAGAGTCGCCCGGCTGGGAAGCGGCAAAAGGCCGAGCCACCAGCCGCCGAGACCCACACCAGGTCAGACGTCTCCTAGCGTCTAGCTACCGGGCATGCGTTAAACGCTGCGGCCAGCCCATTAGGGCCCACTGCACTGACCGAAACGAGCCCCGTAATCGGATATCAGGGAAAACGGCCCAATAACAGGCGTAGGATCCGCATGACAATGACCATTCGTAAACGTGGTAGAAGAGAATACGTCTAGAATACAATTGTTCCACTGGACAAGCACCCGACCGTGGCTAGCGTTCTAGATAATCGTTCCGAGTGTAGCGGGCTGAATCCATTTCATGAAATAGGAATGCTCTGTACAAAAATAGTCGGTTAATTGAGTAAGAAGCGAAGTGTTTCGTGATTGCCCCTCTACGTATGACACTAAATGGAAGAAGCAATCATGCTGAAGATAGGCGAACAGCTAATTATATCAGAACAACTGCGTTTTGTAATTGCACGCTGGCACTGTCAGCAACGTTAGTGTATGACGACTACATGGACCAGCCATGGTTAGCGATGATGATGATGATGGTTGTGGTAGTGGGGGATTGTGTAATGCGTTCATGACTACGAAATGTGTGCAAACCCAACGACATGCTTGGCTGAGTCGAGCCCGGACGCAAGTTGCTCCTTAAAAGAGACCCGACAAGGGCCGGTTCAGACAAAACTATTTTCGGATTGCTACTCCGGAAAGCAGACTCGGTTGGGTCGATTGGGGAGAGGGGGAGTGGTGGTGGTGGAGAACACAGATGAAGAATATCCCATTTGGCTACCTGCTACGCTCATCATTACGACTCCTACCGTCGTCGAAGCCCACTACCATCATCAGCGCGTTCTGGCGCGTGTTCTCTCTCGCCCTCCGGCCGTGAAGGTCCCAATCTGTTACCGCCAAACGGATCCATGCGATTTATCCACAAATACATCCACGCACATTCCTTTCTTTCGACCCACATCCCCCCCCCTGTTTACATATGGTCAGAAGGCAACATTTATTGGATTCCTATTGCACACAAATTTGGCTCACTCGTCCATACTTGTATTTCTCTCTCTCTGTCACACCACACATACACGCGTATGGCCTACATTTCGATTGGCGCATGTTTAGGTTATTACGAATCCTCGACATATCTTAACTGGGAACTGTCGTTCACTCATTGTACATACATTTTAGTGTGTCTTCGAAAATCAATGCGACTCTTGTCACGGAACTACGTTTTCATAGTGTCACACAGGCGTAACGAATGCTCGTCATATCTCGACTACGTATTTGCGCTCTTGCTGTCGAGGTGAGCTAAATTGGAGCGTTGAAGTGTTAAAATTGGACGCGCTTCTTTGGGTCGTCCACGAGACACAATGTACCGCTGCTAGGTACCGCTTGCCTTGTAGACTGCGTGGCCTTGCGTCAGAGCACACCTGTCGTCTTCCAACAGCTTGAAGGCTTGCCAAAGGGCGCATACGAAGACCTCACTGTGAACGTGTTATAAATATCCATCTCGCTTCGATCGAGGAGGCCGATCTCTCGGGCCAGCCCACCTTAACCGTGTCAGATGGGAATCACTCTCCGAATAGGCACACCTAGGAGAAAACTACGCCATTTCAGATAAATGACGTAGTGAACGAGGGAAACGCGTTGGCACGTATATTAACCTGGTGACGACGGTGTAGCAATGTGTTTGAAACGTACCGTGGGCGTCAAGACAAGCCACCACGTCAATATAGAGGTCTGATATGTATGTATTATATAGATACGGATTTCAGTTCTAAATCTAGATTATACATAACTGATCTGCTTTGCTAAAGATGTCTTGCGATTTTCTTAGGCTGGTTTGTAGAGAAAGTAAGTCCACACATCGACATCCTTTGAGCCCAGACCCCAGCTCGGCGCCGATATAAGATAAGATGTTACATTTCGTGAATAACATGGTAGTAGTTTAACGGAAGCCGCAAAAGCATATACATGTTGCACATGACTTTTATGACCAGAAGGTAAAGCTGCTGAAATCAAGCAACAGCATTAATGATGATTATTAAAATGCCTATATATATATATATATATATATATATATATATATATATAAATTTGAGGCAAAATAGCGTTGACTATTCTACCGAGACGAATAAGTTTGCACGTCGGACGTTCTCGCAGCGAAAATGGAGAAAGGAATCGTGGTCCACAGCCCCTCATGTCGTGACGTCGTTTGAGATCGACGCTTCAGAGAAAGCTTGTGGAGCTGGGAAGGACATCGCCCCCCCCCCCCCCCCCCGACAGACGGGCGGCGACGGCTGGCTTTTGCCCCACCACCATCACCCCCACCCCCACGACGACTACCAGCCGGGTGTGTTGGTGTATAGTGGGAACTCTAAATATAACTAACCTCTTTGAGAGGAAACGCTACACAGGACGAATCAGTGGTGCAGCCGCTCGCCTTGCTTGGTGGCAGGGCTCGCGAGCAGGCAGAGCGATTATCATCAGTTAGTAGAGTGAATATCTGTAGGGTCGGAGAACAGCAGAGCGGCAGCAACAACAGCAGCAGCACCACCATTACCATTACCCCCACCACCTTCTCCCCGCCATAGGCCGTCGATGATATCGACAACGAACATGCGACGACGACGACGACGACGAATCCTGACGGACGCCGACACAGCCTGAGGTGCAGATGTTCCTTCAGGCATGCATGCACAGACAGCTCAAGTGAGCCAAGCAGTCACGGCTGACCTTTGCTGATCATCAGCATCGTCAGTTCACTGGTGCAGCTGGCTCAGCTAGCTCAGCTACCGCAGCAGTCAGCGGCGAATGCTAATGCCGGTATGGTTTGTCCGTTTGCCTCCTCCTACAGGTAACTCGCTGCCGCCGCCTCCACCATCGCCGCCGCTACCATCGCCACCATCAGCATTGTCATCGTCGTCGTCGTCGACGTCCTCGCCATGGATCGACAGATCAACAGGCCAACCACGACGCGTCAGCTGAGGCTAAACGGCCAATGCAGCCGAACTAGCAGAAACAACATCACTACTAGCAGGTGGAGTAGAACAAGCCGTCGAAACGGGGCCAGCTGCAGCAGGAACAATATCAACAACAGCAGCAGCACCTGCAGCAGGAACAAGATCACCAGAAGCAGCAGTACCTGCAGCAGGAACGAGATCAACAGAAGCAGCAGCACCTGCAGCAGTAGCAGCAGCAGTAGTTGTAGTAGCAGAAGCCGAAGCAGTTGGACGCTTAGCTGGCCGCGGCGTTGGCCAAACCGAGTCCAACATCGTCGCAACGTCGTTGCCATTATTGTTCATCAGCGCGCTGCAACAGCTGCAGCAGCAGCAGTCGATCGACGTGTCGCTGGCGCCCGGACACCGGCGGCAGCTGGTCGCCGCCTGTGGCGCGCCCGCTCACCTCCGGCAACGCCAGTGTGCCGCTCCAGATGAGCCGCTCGCTGGCGACGCCCTCGTCCGGGGGCCTCGACATCTCGCTGTCGACCGCGTTCTGGAACGTGCCGCGCGTGTGGCAGGATGCCTACCGAAACACGATCTCGTCGTCGAATCTGGCCACCGGCCGCGACGAAACGTCGTCGGGCTCGTTCGAGACCGGCGACCCACTCGGCAGCAGCGGGGGCGGCGTCGGCGGATTCGGCAAAGTCGACGCGGCCGGTGGCAACGGCTCGTCGACCAGCTACGACTTCGGCGGCTACAGTGCGGCCAACGAGACGGGCGCGCTCGTCGATGCGGCGGCGGCGGCGGTCAACTCGCATCTCGAGTTCATTCTCATCGCGCTGTTCGGCGCGTTCTTCTCGATCGTGACGATCGTCGGCAACCTCATGGTGATGATCAGCTTCAAAATGGACAAGCAGCTGCAGACGATATCGAACTACTTTCTGCTGAGTTTGGCGATCGCGGACTTCTCGATCGGCATCATCTCGATGCCCCTGTTCACCTACTACTCGCTCTACAACTACTGGCATCTTGGTGCTTTCGTGTGCGACACGTGGCTCGCCTGGGACTACCTGGCCAGCAACGCGTCCGTTCTCAACCTGTTGATCATCTCATTCGATCGCTACTTCTCGGTGACACGGCCGTTGACCTACCGAGCGCGAAGGACCACGCGCCGTGCCGCCATCATGATCGCGTCCGCGTGGCTCATATCGCTGATGCTATGGCCGCCCTGGATCTATGCGTGGCCGTACATCGAAGGCAAACGGTCAGTGCCCGAAGGGCAATGCTACATACAGTTTCTGGAGACGAATATCTACGTCACGTTCGGTACAGCAATCGCTGCGTTCTACGTGCCTGTTTGTATCATGTGCATTCTCTACTGGCGCATCTGGCGAGAGACGGAAAAGCGACAACGAGACCTAACCCACCTTCAGGCTGGCAAGAAACCTCCGCCGCCGAGCACGGGAAGCAAGCGCTCGACGAGCAGTCAGGACGATGAGGCCGACTTCCGAAAGAATAGCAGTTTATACGTGGAGACCTGTAAGTACCTTCCGACGTCTTCGGCGGACCCCAACGGTCCGGGATCACTGTGCCGCGTGCAGACGCCCCCGAACGGCTCTGCGCGCGAGATGTGTTCGCGGCAGCGGCTCAAGCAGCTGCTGTTCTCCTGGTGCAAAACGGAGCCGGCGAACGCGCCGCTGTCCGGCCGACTCGACCAGGATGACGACTCGGTGTCGAGTCGAGGCTCGCCGAGCGCCGCCACGCCGGCGTCGGCCGAGACGCCGGTGCGCGACGCTGTCCACTTCAAGACGCCGCCCTCGCAGAGCATCCGGAAGCAGGCAACGGAGCGGGCCGCTTCGATTCTGACGCCCTCGAAGGCGGCGGCGTCGGCGTCGACGGCGAGCACGCACGAGGCTTCCGGTCACACGAGCGCGCTCGTCATGAACGCGGCCAACAGCTGCGGCACCGGCGGCGGCGGCCACAAGGGCATCGGAGCCGCACATCCGCCACACACGGGCGGCTCTTCGCCGTCGGCGCGCTCGTTCTCCAGCGACTCGGTGTACACGATCCTCATTCGGCTGCCGACGCAGAGCAGCGTCGAGCTCGACGGAGAGCCGGCCCAGCCCTCGATACGGATGATCCTCGAAGAGGAACGGCCCCAAGTGCCCACCGGAGCCGGAGCGAGGCCGGCCGTGGCGGTCAGTATGGCCAACACTCACGCTGCGATCGCGGCCGCGCACAGCCAACACCCGCCAGGAGCCAAGACGGTGATGGCGACAACCGCTGGCTCGACGGCGGTCTCGCCCAGAGAGCGGCTGGCTCTGAACAGTCGGCTGGTGACGACGGGCACCACCAAAAAGGCTCCGAAGAAGAAGCGAAAACACCAGGAGCGGAAGCAGGAACGCAAAGCTGCCAAGACACTGTCGGCGATCCTGTTCGCGTTCATCGTCACGTGGACGCCGTACAACGTGCTCGTGCTCATCAAAACGCTCAGCCCCTGCGAGGACGACAACGACTGCATCCCTCCGGGCCTGTGGAACTTTGCGTACTGTCTGTGCTACATCAACAGCACCGTGAATCCGCTGTGCTATGCGCTCTGTAACGCAAACTTTCGTCGAACGTATATTCGAATTCTATCGTGCAAGTGGCACACGACCAAGCAGAGAAACCGAGGATATTTTAGCTAGAGCAGATCGACCGATATAGGCACATATAGACGGATAGATAGATTGGCGGACAGACGGACAGACGGACGGGCGGACGGATGGGTTGGCGGACAGACAGACATACATATGTCCATACGCTGTTGGGTTTTGCCCCGTATAGTAAACATCATCACATCATATACACGCACAGCCGCCACCACCACCGCCGCCATATCTATCCACACCCTCACGCCGTGTATATAGCATACGTATATATCGAGTCAAAAGGCAAAAAAAGCATATATATATGTACACATAGGGAGAGAGAGAGAGAGGGGGAAAAGAGAGCGAAAACGACACGAAAGGGCTCTAAATGTCAGCTGTCTGCCGATGAACTTCTTTCAGCCGCGCCGCCCCAGCCTGCCTACTCATATGTGGATGATTTCTTTGCTTGTCCTTGTCATTCTTGGGGCCGTCGGCCTCGTCACCATCATCATTATTATCATCATCATCATCATCATAATTATCATCGTCATCGTCATCATCATGACAGTCACCATCACCATCCTAGGCTGGTGGGTGGCTGGTCGTTGGTACCGTCGACCCTAGGAGACTCGTCGAACGAACGATCGGCCAGGCGGTGGTTGGACAGGAATTTTTAGCTTGGAATGATCGCTGCCCGCCCTCCTATTCCTCCTGTATGTCCCTTAGCGCCGCAGCGCACTTCACTGACTTCGACTAGTATGGGACGACTAAGCGCCGCTAACTACTACTACTACCCGAGTGAGCACCTTTGAGCACCATACTGGCTGACGCAGCTGCTGGCAGAAGGGATCCAGGACCAAGGATGGATATAGAGCACGAGGTAAACGAGGGACGCAGACTGATAGATCTACTGATCCACGGATAGATAGATAGATAGATAGATATATAGATGGACGGATAGATGTATAGATGAGCGAATGGATGGATGGCCGAGTGCCGATAGGACAGTCGACAGTTGCACAGGGAAGGTGCGATTTGTACGACTTTGAATCGTCGCCGAAAAATCGCAGAGAGAAAGAGAACTCGATGACGGTGAACAAGAAAGTAAAAAGAGACAGTGAGCGATGAACAAGAACGAAAAAAAAACATGAAAAGCAGACGAAGAGTTCGTTTTTCCTCTGCCGCTGGAAGAGGTTAGCTCTGTGCGCTGAACGCTGGTTAACTGGGCCAGCGCTCGCTGATGGCCGGCCCGCCCGAGCGCCCCGCCGCCTGTCGGTGTCGAGTCAGTTCTGTAGACCTGTCGACGCCGGTGAGTTCGTCAAGTTCGCGTGAAGTTCAACGTCGACGACCACCGACGAAAACACGACAAGGCCTCCTGGTGTCGGCAATGACAGTGGTAGCGAGCGGCCGACAAGCGTCGGTCCTTTGGGATGATGACTCAACAGGTGTCAGTCGTGGCTGCAGCATGTGGCTGATGATGGGCCACGCCAGGCCAGGCTAGGCCGTGCCAAGCACGTACCAAGCGTGCAGGTCTGTGCGTCGGTTTTGCGTCTCTACGTTCGTCTGCGTCTACGTATGCTTCGATGGGGTGTTTGCTTGCTGTGCATTCGTTGTCCCCACGGGTGCGGCGAGTAAGTGTGTATGTATGTATGTCCGGGCTACGGGGTTGTCAAATGGGTGTCATGAGCTTTTGACGCCAATTGGGCATAATACGGTGAGTGACAGGCCGCTAGAGACAGGTCGCCTAGCCTGGCCTAGTCTAGCACAGCGGGACGTAGGTGGGGCGAGGAGGAATTTGAATGCAGTCGCAAAACTGTGCGACGAGAGTGGGAACAGAAAGAAAAACAAGAAGCAGAAGAGGGAGAAGAAGACGAGAAAGAAAAACAGACTAAGAAGAATATGATAAAGGAGGAGGTATTATTGTTGTGTCTAGATGATGATAACGATGACCATGTGAATGATGATCATGATGAGGATAATGATGATCTTCTTCTTTCAATAAGCTGTTTGTGTGTGTGTGATGTCCCATTGAGTAGAAGGCAGTAGGGACCGGCGCGATGCTTCTTAGGCTGCTGTTCGCAATTGTCCGCTGTATCCTTTCGTGAGCAGAATGATGAGATGAATCTGCTGCTGTCGCAACCGTAACAAGCGCTCGCGACGTGTCCTATGTTCGAATGCAGTGCTAGCTGGCGTAGCGTTACCGATAGAGGTAAAGGCTTCGAAGCCGAGGAGTATCGAGGTGCATATACATACGTCGTAGCTTTACGTGCCCTAGCCCATCCCAGCCAAAGCAAGGCAAAGAAGATCGTCGCCGGATACACATGAAGCGAACGAACCACAGCGACGCTCAATATTGCTCCAGCGTGATGGTCTACGCTGCAGAAAGAATTATTACGTAATGACACATACATTCAGGGAGGCTACGTAAGAAGCGGGACGTAAACATTGTAGGCAGAGAGCTCTCGTTTCGGCCGGCCTAACCTCGATACGGCTGTCGTAAACTTCTGGCCCGTGTGTGTCGCGTTCACCGGCTGACCGACCGAGAAGCCGCAACCAGAGCCTATCACGGTCGGCGAAACGCCACGAACGTTACGGTATTTTAACGCAACATGAGCACAGCAACGAGGCCAACGTATATCGAACACAACACTAACAGCCGTTATTACGGTGATAGTTAATTGAATAGTGGTTGTATTGTAGTACGACATTTTTCGCGAAGAGAGCATGAGCTAAAGCCAAACCACGACCACGTCTATGAATAGCAAACGCGATCTAACACAGCTGCACATCTACAATACATATGCAACGGGTTAGCTGATGGTTCATATAGTATATCTGGATATGGCAAAATGACATAAGTCCCTATACGTACATATAGCAGACAGCACAATAATAATAATATTAATGATAATAATAATAGGGCAAAATGCAGCAACATTGTTTATACAAATAACGTTCACAAAAATCTAACGAAAAACAGGGACGAAACGTCTGCAACAACGTCAAACAGAAACCAGAAACGCCACCACGAACAACATCAATAACAACAACAACAACAACAACAACAACAACAAACACAATGGTTTGGTGTCTTTCCACTATACGTCGAGAGATATTTATCCAGGCGATAGCAGTCGAATAATAACAAACAACAAGCGGTGTCTTTCACCACAAGGCATGATGGCCTGACTAACGACCTGTTCCAATTTACCTGAGGGTGTTCTGTCTAGCATTGTGGAGCTCTGGTCGAGTCAGAGTAACTGAGCGAGTCCAAACACATTCCAGTAGGGCGTGACACACTATAACGAGCAGGAGTTAACTAGACATTATGAACAACAAGTTACAACAAGTACTCTATAACACTAGATAGAACCGCCTTTTTTTATGGTCTAGCATAACGGCATTGATCTTGTTGCCAGCCGTATGTCGTGATGAATCGTATGTAGCAGCCACGTAAAGATCGTACGAAGGCGGAGCTCGACGCCGAAAGATGGCGACGTTTTTCCGCCAACGCGGGAAGCTGCGGCGTTCCACTTCGGAGCGTCACGTCACTTGGAAAGTTATCTCGTTCTCTGATCGACCGATATTCGTTTTAGCCAGATAGATGACTTTACTACTATTACGCTGTGCCACTCTGTGCTGCTGTACGTACGAAGCATGGCGAGCGACTGCAACCGACCTGCGTTCCGACTCGACGCACCGGACGCGACGGAAGAGAGACGTGGACGTCCGAGAGGAGGCGGGCGTCGTTGGGAAATCGTTGTGAATTTTCCGCACATGGGTACCATCATCTAGATCGTCTTGAACATGGCTACTGTCGTACTATACTAGATATCGGAATCATCATTAGCATTTTCATCACCATCACCATCACCATCATCATCATCATCACCATCATCGTCGTCATCATCATCATCATCGATGTCACTATTATACGTTGACGAACGGACTACAAAGCCGCTGCTATGCACGAATCGACCACTTCTCACCTGCTGAGTTGCGCAGTGGCGTGGTAAGGCCTTGTGCCCGGTCGGCGGGGGGGGGGGGAGGCTCGCGACGATGATGGTGCCTCGAGCTTCCCCGTTCATCGTCGGGCGCCGATACTTTTCGATCCGTGACCACCGCCATTGCCACCGCGCTCCTGCGATAATAAACGCCAGCGTGTCCTCCCTCATCACACACACGCACTGTACATTCGTGTCCTGCGGACGGCACAGCCCCACCCACAGCCCAATCTATCTATCTATCTATCTACCTATCCCGAACACGCTCGTCCCTGTAGCAGAGAAAGCGTCCCTGCACAGCGCCAGTAGGGACGAGTCAATGAAGTGAGCAAACGCGGCAAAACTATATTCATATATATATATACATATATATACAAACGAAGCAAGTTTATGAAAACACATTTGTGCGGATCAAATATATATATATATATATATACGCGCAGTCATGCGAATGATTAAGCTACATGCCAAAATCCGAATTAAAATGTTTATATTGAGATTCTCTTAGTCATTTGTGCCGCGACCTTCGTCTACAAGACAACACGGCGACAAAAAAGACATCATGATGAAGAGACCCGTATTATTATTATTACTGTTGTTACTACGGTAACACTTATCATGAGTATCACTCGTAGTATTATTGGTACTAGAATTGCTGTATGCATACATAGCTGATCGATCTTTCCAGACTTGTGATACCTCAACGTACCTTTGGAATCACTTAAACAGACTCACCTATCTATTCTCGTTTCTACGATCACCAAACACAATGACCCTCGTAGGTATGCGGATAACAAAGAGATCGACACGAAAAACCGAATGTACGATATGTATGAATGCAATTGCTAATATGACACAAGAATAATGCGTTATACACGAAGCACTATTTAACATATAACATTATGATGCGTGAAATGTATAATACGAGTCGAAGTTGGGCTTTTAGATAGTATACAGGAGCGACCAGGCCTTTTCTGTATATTTTTGGCCGCTCCTCCGGGAAGCACCTACAAGTGCCAAATGTCGATGAATGATGTTCTTGGTTAAGTAACAAAGACGGAGGCCTGATAAGAAAAGCGCGCAGCGAAGGAAGAAGAAGATTGGAGAGAAACACGAAGAGAAGAGCACGATACAGAAATGAGACGTGATTGAGGTGCCCAGGTAAGGTAGCATCGTAATTTTTCTGGTGGATAGACACCGATAGAAGAATACGAACCGGAGAAGGGCTGCACGTCAGAGTCAAACTCGAGTACTTTGTATCGACTCGAATCTATTATTGATCTATTGTTAATCTATTAGTGATCTATATCGACTATCCGATTAGTCTGAGGGTAAAAGTTGTTTCTTCATTTTAGGTAGGGTGCAGTTTTTTGCACCGAATCCTTGAATCTAAACTGTAACAACAGTAATAATGCTTGCCAAAGCGTGCTTCTGTTTTTGGTTGTGATTCTATCTCTTTTGCGCGCGCGTCTCTTTTCCTCTCTCTCTCCCTGGCTTTCGAACACTGTAATACCACCTCAATTTAGTGCTTTCTTTTTTAGATGCTTTGTTTATTTCTTTTTGGTTTGCCTTTATCTGATTTTGTTTAGCAGACGCTCTCTGCACACATACGGTATGCCCTCTGCGGATAGCCACTCCACCGAGCGGTTCGTGACCGTTGAGTAATGAACTTCTATCTAGATTCAAATGTGGCGGATTAACTCGTTTGCTGCTTTGCAAATCAACGGGCAACATGACGACGCAAGCCGCCCCACGTGTGTACTCCTGTATGCACGTACCACAGGAACATACGTACATAACCCAATACGTAATATTACCACCACCACCACCACCATTACACGCAATAGGCGAAACTGAACGCCCACTCGGTGGAGGCCCCCCTACGTCAATGCGATGCGCATAGTACCGATAGTTGATGGGAGTCTTGATTCAATCGATTAGCAGGAATGTGTATCGACGTCGCTGGAACAACCTGTGCTGCAACCCCTACCCTACTCTACTACGACTATTACGAGTCAGATCGAGGGGTAGCTTTGAGGGGTGACTCGCCGTGCAAATTGAACGGTGGTGACGACGACGGCCGCCGCCATAGTGATGGTGATAATCACACAGCACCGTGCCAAGTATTCGATCCGATCGAAGCGAAAACCAAAGTTAGAACCATTTTTCACGGAGATTTGATCAGTCGGGGAGGGGCGAGGGGGGTGGAGCGTGGAGGGTGCAGGGGAAAGAAGGAAGCACACGAAGGAAGCGACCAGTCCAGGAGCCAACGTGTCGGCGCTGCCGGCGAGGGAGGCTCTCGAGGCCTCACAGCTGAAGTCTCGAATGAGCGCCCGCGACGATGATGATATGAATCTGAATAGCGTCAATGCTCCTGCTGGCGCCGCTACTGCGCAACTGCGGCGGCTGCTGCCTTCGACTTCCTTGCGACTGGTGTTACAGCAGCAGCAGCAGCGACCGAGGGCCAAGTCGTTCTGCCCTTCAATATATTGTCGATCCCTGCCTGAGAGTAAAAAAACGTTGTCGTTCCTCGTGCACCAGGCCCCAAGCAGTGAACTTCGGTTCCTCAGTGTCGAAGCAATCCGTTCGGGAGTTGGGAGTTTGAGGGGATTACGGGTGGGGGGTGGGCGAGGGAGTTGGAAAACGAGATGAGACGCCCGTAATGATGATGATGGTGACAACGACGACGACGACAACGAAAACGAATCTTCGTCTTCGTTTGCAGACGTCGCTATCGTCGTGCCCGCCATTTCGTTTTTGTCTTCTGTTCTCCACACGTGTGTCCTCGTTGCGTATTGCACTTTCTCCCCACCCACCCCCCGCTCTCTCTCTCGCTCGCTCTCTGTCTGCGGTCTTGCAGACAGCAGCCCTTTCTCTCGAGCTGTGGACCTGCAGCACATCGTAGCGATGGCAAAAGCGACTTTCTCGAAGAGAGGAGACAGCGAACTGTTGCGCACTCTGTTGCATGCCGGAGACCTTGGCGGCGGCGGCGTCGGCGTCGTCGACCCGCTTTCCATTGGCACGTATAGCCCGCTGGTCGGTCGGTTGGCCTATTCTCCCACTGCTCACAATAGCCACATAGACAGACTGCTAACGCTCCCTAGACAGCTAATACGTTGGGCTGGTGTCACGCTCTTTTCAGGATCCCGCCGCAACCGCCGCCACAACTCGTTCTCGTTACTACCTACTCTTCCTCCTGCTCCTTTTCCTCCTCCTCCTCCTTTTCCTCCTCCTTTTCCTCCTCCTGCTGCTCGGCCACCTCCTGGCACCAGGACCCCTCAAGACCTCCGAACTCTGCTGTCGGTCCGGTTGTGTACAGAGGATGAAACGCATCTAGGGGAAATTTAATTAGAGGAAACTGTTATAAGCTGGAAACAAAGGCCGGCTCTCGAAGGAGCCATTGTGTGACGCGTAGCGCTCGCTGTATGTCGATGCCCTGCTATCCCGTTGGCTCGCTGTAAAAGGCGGCGGTATGATGATAGCATAGACCTTGCGAGCCGGTCGGTCGGTGCCGACCTGGCTCTCTCAATAGTCGAGCACTCCGACGTTCATTAAGCCTTAGTCTTAGGTTCTCCCTCTTAATATTCCAATAAAGACACATACACACACACACATATGACCGTTAAGGTTGCCAACGTAAAGGTGCAAAATGATGTTATAGTAGAACACGTAAGCAATTGCCTAACGGCATGAAGCAACTCGATCGTAGCAGCAATTACGTTTGTCCTAGTCTTACTTAGTTAAGTTCGAATTTTTCGCGTCGTGAATAATTTTTCATAATCTTTGGAAAATCCCTCGCCCGGCTTGTCTGTTGTCCGTTGAAGCAGCAGCGTCCAGCTATCTGTATATATGAAAGCATAATTTAGTATATATATATATATATATATATATATCCGTTTAGTTTATTCATAACGTTGCAACGGATAGCCTTAATGCTTCCATTTGAATAAAACATTATCTACTAGGTAAGTTTGTGCGTGCTGGAGACATCCCAAGAGGTTTTATCCTGATAGATGCAAAGACACATTGCACTGGCCGACTCTGTTCCTTTTGTTTAAATCATCGAATAGAAAGCCATATCTTATGCTTTTGTTTTCTATCCAGCAACAGATAGTAGAGAACGGTAGGGTCATACGTATTGGACGGATAGGAAGACGATCGGGAACGTGCTCTACTCTAGCTGGGTCCACGCTTATGAGGAAAATATAGTATCGTGCAAATTACAATAAATAGGTAGTCGAATACGACCACAGTCAACAATAAATACTAGAGTAGCAATATGGACAACAGCTAGGGCAAAATATGCCAAGCAAACACCCGTGTACATAAGAGAACGCTAATAGGGAGAAAGCGAATAACAGGAAGAAAAAGCCGAAGTTTTGAACCCTTAATAAATGCCGTGTTTTGATGAAACGGACAAAACTACCACCTCCAATTACTGTCGAAAGGCAAGGAGAGCCAGAGCAAGCTTCAAATGTACTACATATTGTATAGATTTAGGTAATAATTATATATATATATATATATATATATATATAGGTTAGTGCCACTAAGAAGAATCGCATACACCTATACTCAAATGTGGCGGCTACTACAATGGCTGATCAGCTAACAAGTGATGGCAGGGCGCAATGTCATTCATTTACATTGCCCATCGCAAGCTGAGCAAGTTCATCAAGTTACTAAGTGGCTTCCAATCGGTTGTGGCTTAAGACACCATTCCGTCGTAGAGCGCCGTAGACAAGAAATCGGCAATCTCCTCTACAGCTACGGATTGCGCTACGTTGAGCTGGATATTAAACTAGACCGTCAATGCAAGACAAGCGTGTTACCGTGTTGAACTACAACGATCCAAGGAAGCCAACAGACAAAACGCCCAAGGCACTAATGCTTTTATTATTATTATTAGTCTCAGTATTATAATTGCAGTTATTGGCTTGGTTTAACTCCCCGCACGCATGAACATCAGACACCAACGGCAAGAAAAATAGAAAAGGCTTAAGATCATTGAGGATAGAAAGAAACACAACTGAATTAGGTCTCAAGCTGACAGACAGACAGATAGACAGGCAATAGCAGTTGAAACATAAGATCAATGCAATTAGACTGATTATTTCACAAGACGACGGTCTGGTCTGAGCGAATTAGTACAGGTTATGACAACGGCAGCGGTAGCAACAGGTGCTAAACGCTCGATGACTGAAGCTTGTAACAACAAGAAACAGTAAAGAAAACTAAGGGGTTGTTCCAATACGAGGGATGAGGGATAGGACGACCCACAATCGGTAGAACAACGATACGACAGACGAACGAGCAATGGCGGTTAAATAAAGACAACTCGACATGATCAGATGCTGAATCCACTCTAGTTGTCTCCGCCTACAGAATTCGGCCTAACTCTTAAGCTTATGAAACATATGCACCGATGACTAAAGCGTAATCAATATGGGGTTCAAATTCACAGCCTGCTTTCCCAATAGATTCGACAGATCATCACTACCAACAGAGACAACACTAGAAATAAACACCGTTACCGTCATTGTCATGGAGAAAGCAAGCTATGTTTAGCGGGCTGGATGGACTTTGTTGACTCGTCTCGAAGAAAGGATGGACGCCGGAAACGGGAGCCGGATCGCATTGCCGAACCGAATAAATTGGTTGAGGCGTTTCGATTAGTGCGATGAAGTATGGATTTACAGACGAGATGCCGCAGATTGCAGGCCAGACAGCCGTATTGTAACTGCCGACCACTGCAGCCACGAAACAGATGGTACAACAACAACAATGACGATAACGACGACGACAACAACAACAACGACCACGACAACAACAACAACAACAACAACAACGACCACGACAACAACAACAACAACGCACGATGATTCGTCGGTTAGTCATTCGAGACACGAGACATACAAAAACCGTTGGCTCCAGTCAACGGAACGGGCGAATGGCGCTCGAGTCATCGGAGAACCAAATCTTTCTCCCGTTGGATCTGCCCTGCCTTATTATATGGACCTTGAAGAGTTAGGGCACCAAAAGTCCAGCGAGTGTAGTCTCGCGAGTGGACGGATGCCAGCGACGTTTTTCGACTATCAACCCGCTATTAATATAGCTCTATTGCTGCTCACTACTGGTCGATTCGTTAGCAGCAGCATCATCGTTGTTGTCGTCGTCGTTGTCGTTATGTTCTTTTGCACGGAACTCTTCGTAGCCGCCGTCAGCATGGAGCTAGCGAGAGCGTTCTGTTTCGTAGATTCATGAAAGTACCGGAGTAAGTCAGTGGTCGGGCTGTATTCTGCGTGCTGATACGATAATAGCATTAACGCTTTCTCCATAACTAGACGAAACAACAAAAATCCTAGCGTGGCAGAACCAAGTGGATACAGTAATTTATTGAGATTGTCGACAGGTCGGACTTGTTTTGCGCTTTCAGCCGGCGTGTCGACGTATAGGCATTTGCTTTCCGCGATTGTTTTGTATGAGTATAATGATCCAATGCAATTTGAGGTCGTTTGTTGAAAAAGTTATAAATATATATATATATATATATATATATATATATATATATATATATATATATATATATATATATCAGCTAACTGGCCACCGGTGTATACATACATCTAGATACTTACGAGGACGCTGTAAAGGCGCACACGCCGTCACACAGAATGAAATTTTGAGTCATTGCAATAATTATTGCAAATATATATATATATATATTTATATATATATATATATATATATATATATATAGCGTTATGCCGCACCGGTGAAGCTAACACAAATACATGAATAATTGTTCTATTTTACACCACGGCAGACCCACCATATACGCAGCGTGATACAATTTGATGTTACATTAAGATGACACCAGTAACGACAAAAACAGTTAATTAAATGATAATAAAGAGCATTATTAGGATGCGAATATAAGAAGCGAATAAAATGACAAAAAGTTTGATGTACTTGTTCTCGTATTTGTTTGATTCGTAGCGATTCACGTGGAAGTTACAATGTTTTTGTTTAGGTGTGAAAACAGGGTTCTTGCTAAGCTTAGCTACATCTTTATACTTTAGAGTATATAAAGTCAACATTAGTAGTTTACTTAGCCATTTCGTGTACCTGATATTGTTGCAATTGCTCGCGATAGAAACTGTTTGTTTTGTATACAAACGTGTGTTTAGGCCAGCCGCGTGGTTGTATTAGGTAAGTCAAAAAGTTCGTCGGCTTTTTTACCCGATTTTAAAGAGCTTTTTTTATGCAGACAACAGTATTTTTATTCAATGATATATTGACCGTTTTGTTCGATAACCTTCGCCTATCGCCTTGGTAGATCCATGATTCCTTTCTCCCAGAACGTCTTGTCCTTCTCGTCGAAATACTGAGTGAGCTGATTTTTTATAGCCTCCAAAGATTCAAATGTTGTGCCATCAAGGGAGTTCTGGAGAGACCTGAACAAGTGATAATCAGATGGTGCGAGGTCGGGACTATAAGCTGGGTGCGGCAGCACATCCCAGTCAAACTCCGCCAATTTTTGCCGGGTGGCCAAACTTTTGTGTGGTGTCGCCTTATCATGTTGAAAAGTGACGCCCCACCTGTTTGACAATTCCGGACGCTTCGTTGCTACTGCAGCCTTCAAATCTTCGAGTTGTCTGCAGTAGACGACGGAGTTGATCGTCTGACCCATTGGAAGCAGCTCAGAATACACGACGCCCTTACAGTCCCACCAGCAGCACAGCATAACCTTCTTCTGATGAATTTCGGGTTTAGGGATAGCTGCAGCCTGAGAACCTCTGGGGACCCAACTTCTTTTCTGTGTTACGTTTCTGTAGAGTATCCATTTTTCATCGCCGGTTATCAATCTCCTTAGAAATGGCTCATTCGAGTTCTTCCGGAGGAGTGCGTGACAGGTATCGACTCGCCCTTCAAGCTGCTTATCATTGAGGTCGTGTGGTAACCAGATATTCCGCTTGCACGAGAAACCTGCATCATGGAGGCGATTCCAAATGGTTCCGTGGGAGACTCCCGTTACATCTTCAATTTCTTTTATGGTCAAACCTGGGTTCGAAGTAACCAGGCTTATGACTTCGTCGGTTTCCACAACATTGGGTCGTCCTGACCTCGCTTCATCTTCGAGATTGAAGTTTCCAGCTTTGAAACGGGCGAATTGCTTTTCGACTGTGGATTTGTGTACTGCGTTTTCGCCGTAGACTGCACATATCCTCCGGGTTGTTTGCGCTGCACTTATGCCTTCACGGTAGGAGAACAACATAATGTGTCGAAAATGCGTATTTTTGTCCTCCATTGCAAACAGCTACCAATTTCGCAAACGAAACGGTAAAGTTGGAACCGGTATACCGTCGCGCCGCCACGGGTCTGCTCCTGAATGTAAACACCCAGCCGCACTCTCAGGCGGCCCTGCTGCAGAGCGCAAGAATTTTAAAAATGTGGTCCCAGAAAGCCGACGAACTTTTTGACTTACATAATATAACAGGCTTACAGTAAAGTATTAGGACATTGGAGCTAGACACTGAAATCCATTGGAGCTTAAATAGACCACCCGGCGTGACAAATTGCAGAGGGTGGGCCATAATTACCGTAACAACTTTGAGAACTCACTATAAAAAATTAAATCATAACAGTTTAGTTTGATAGGCACGTGACTTAGTTACTTAAAAAATGTATGTGTGTATATATATATATATATATATATATATCACTACAATAATGTGCTCTTGTATTTCACACAAGCTCGCAGTCTCCTCAGAACGCTATCGACTCTTAGTGGCAGGTAGTAAACGACAAGGACACTACTCACAAAGCTCTTTATTGAGCTCGTCCAAATTTTGATACTGAGTTGTTTTCAAAGCCCCTCACAGAGAAATCTCTATGGGGTTGACGTCCGGGCTCCGGGGCGGCCACTTCGTTGTCCGAAACTTCAGGAAGGTGCTCAACGGAGTTTCACCGGTTGCCGATATTCCTTCCTATATTATGGTTTTGGCCTCTCTTTGCGATCGGCCACCTACTCTTCCATGTTCCGTAGGTTTCTGAGCACTTCGGATAACTCGTCGGTAGTGTTGGCAGAAGATATTAAGCTGCGCACGAAACTTCTGACCAGAACACGTCAAAATGGCGGGCATGCTAAGAGTGCAATAGTAAATGTTTCCACAAAGTTATTGTTTGAGCCTTATTAGCGTCGGTTAGCCTTGTCTTTGTACAAAACAATATAAAACTATCTCGAGATTCTACTATCTTTACCATTCTTCTAAAACTTGCACGTGGCACCCGAATCTCTTTAGCAATGTGTCTTTGGTACCCACGAGGTTTTTCAAACGCATTTATTCAGCAGCCTTTCTAGACCTTGCAGAGCATGATCTGCCGGCTCAATGGCAATTACTGATGTTCCCACAGTCGCAAAATCAAACGGTTCGTTTTGCAATGTTCCAATTAAGTTTACACGCGTTTGCGATCTCCGCGATGGAACGACCCTGTTCCAGCTCCTGAGTAAGAACTGTTATGGGCACACTTTTACCCACACTTAGAAATTGGAGCAGTTTTTATGTTGTGGTCTGGTATCGTGGTCATAATTACTATGATATTTGATTGTGATTTTTGCTTGACTAACAAGGTCAACGGAGCGTCTGGCAGTCTCCCTCTTTACCTGACAAGCGTCGACACAGTAATTACGGCCGACCCTGTACATGCTGCCGGAGGCGCTAAAAAGTGCTCACCTTAAATAGATGGTTAGAACAATTTGCTTGTTGAGCGATGCGGTACATATTTAGACATACGCAAAGCCATCTAATTATGTAATCTATTTAATTGTTTGTTGTAATTCATGTAATAAAGGTCTAATTATGTAAATTATGGTTTGCGGCTTATATGCTCAACGATGCTTCATCTCAGTCAGTCATTTGTATAAGATCATTTATTTATTATATACACATTCACAACGATATGTTTCATACATTTACACACATTTGCAAGGAGTCTATAGAAATTTAAACCTACTACAGTTACCATTGTGCTGGTAAAAAGTTGCAGCCGGAATGAAACTACTTTTGTTTACCTCTATGCGAGAGTCAATTTAAGAAGACTAGTGTACCCATCATTTACGGGGTAATAGGTGTGACTTTAAATTATCCTTGAAGTTTTTTTAAGGATTTTAAACAACGCAAGCTAACCGGAAGCGTGTTCCACTCTCTGACAGCTTTAACGCCAAAAGCTTGGCTGCCCTCGCTGCTTCGATGCACGCGGATCTTCAGTGTGACCGTGTTAGATGCCCTGGTCTCTCTCGCCTCTCCAAGGCGATCAAGTTCTAGTATTTTGTCCCAGTTCCATGGATATTCTTAAAAATTACTATTAAGGTTAAATAGTGCATGGTATTTTTGTATATAATATATTGTGTTGTTTTCTCTCTCTCTCGACTGGCCGATCCCCGAATCATACGCATTTTAAATGCGTCACAGGTTTTTGAGTCTTCCTGGACCAAAGTATCCGGACGCAGCAACGGTTTGATAACACCATCCTTCCAAAGAGAAAGATAACTTTCCGTTATAAGGGTATATATATATATATATATATATATATATATATATATATATATATATATATATATATATATATATATATATATATATAATGCAATCGCACAGAATGCGCGATTGCTAGATACCCAGAATTCCAGAGATGCTAAGCACTTTTTTTTGTGAGAGGGTGAATTGAAATTTTGTGATACATATTTATAAGACAAAAATATATATGGTAAATACATGATTTAAGCTTAGAAAGCGTTTTTGCTCTCTCTAAAAAGGTCCCCGCCCGCTGCATTGTTTAAACGCGTCTTTCGGCATCAAGTTTTGTTAATCCCACGATTTGTTCCTTATCTCCTCTATAGCCTGAAAACGTTATCATTTGAACTTTTTTAATTCATGAAAACAGGAAAAGTAGTACAAAGCCACGTGGGTGAATAGAGAGGTTGAAGATGTATAAAGGTCGAAATTCATCAAAAATTGCCGAACTCAGTAATGGCGTGTGCGCCGGTGCGTTGTCATGATGGTGAACCCATAGTTGTTTTTCCCAGACTTCAGGCTTCTTGCAGCGGACGACCTCGAGCTTTATTTTTAAAATTTTGAAGTAACATTCCCTACTTATCGTACAACCAGGTAAACAAAACGTAAGAGATAATTCTCTTGTAGTCTTAAAAAACCCTGGTGTTGCATCTACTCTGTCTGAATTTCTTCGATCGAATTTCTCTTCTTCGAAGCACCACTGGGATAATTGGGCTTTTGTATCGATCCGTATTCATATACCAGCTTCAAAGAGCAAACAATATATATATATATATATACATTGTTTTATTTCTATTAACTCTCTGAAGCAATCCAGGGTCTTCTGCTACCATCTGATAGTTTAATTCGGAGATTTTTGGCAGGCGTTCATTTGCTAAAAATTCAACCTTTTTAAAACAGTTCATTTCGAAAAGTAGTCTAACATTCTGGTGCCAAAATTATGGCGATCCGCCTCTGTGGGCCGCATTTGATGGTGCCGCAAAGATTTCGTTGCACGCCTTGAAATATGGAAAGCATTGGTCGAACGGCCTCCGCAACGAAGGCTATCCTGGCGAGCAGCTCTTTGCGTGATTCGACCGGAGTATCGCAGAAGAGAGCTTTTACGGCAGTCCAAAGAGGTTGTTCACTTGCCAGCCCACACACACTTGGAGAGAAGAGAGCAGCGTTTGCGCTGACGAATCATATGCGGGTTCTCGCTAGCCCAACAATGGGCGTTGCGCTTGTTAAGCACAACGTCCTGTGTAAAGCAAGCTTCATACGTAGAACGCTCAAGGGCAGGAAATTCCCCACTCGCTTCTATTTGCACCAGAAACTAGCTTTTGTAGCCAACCCTTCGCTCGTAACCTGTACCCGGCAGAGCTTAGACTAGCTGCCGCTGATACGGATGTAGTCCTTCGGCTCTTATTACCCTGCGTACGGTAGCGTAACTTGTGCCAACAATTCGGGCCACTTTCCTCGTGCGTGCAGAAAGACGATGCCCTAAGAATGCACTCGTCCAGAACTGGTGTTTTCCTGTCTTCGGTGCACTAGCGTCGTCAGGACGGCCATGGTACATTCTAGTTTCACGTACGTGACAATATTCGTTCACAGCTTCGTGCTAGTACAACGTAAGCGTCTATTTAAGCAAAAAGACATAAGCGTGAGAGATGTCAAATTGCTCGGCTCCTGTGTACTGGGTCATCACGATATCGTAGAAATAACGATTTCAACAGAGAAGGTAATCCGTCAATGCAAAGAGATTTATGTGGGGGAAGAAATTCAGAGAGACTGACCAAACTAGAGCCACTACGCCTAGGAATTAACGGAACCACCGAGCGCCGATGTTATCGAGACGAAGCCAGAACTAGGAAAGCGAGTGACCTCTTCCTCGGCTCTCTCGTATCTATTAAGCGATAAGGTATGCTAGTCCCTAAAAAAGTGACCGTTTTTACCTCCAAACTCTCGATTGTGTTAGCAAGCTGTGCTTTTTCCGATACGTTCGCAGTCTAAATGGTGCGATCGTTTAGGATAACATTTGCCTGTATGATAAACGCAAACAGTTGTCTTGACCGCTGGTGCTCGATGTTGTCTCTCACGTACAAGTTAGCTTGAATATAGTACATCGAGTTGCTCCAAGGGGTTGGAGCTGTAAAGTAGTTATAGATATATATATATCATAATATTATTATTATAGTACATAATACTATAGATTTCTCTCTCAGGTTTGGAGGCAACATCTATATATTATATTATATAGTTCTTATAATATATTATCTATATATATATATTATATATTCAGTCCCTGAAAAAAATATAGGCCACCCATTTTTGTTACATTTCACGCATTTATTATATCCAATCGTGTAAATTTCACAGTGATACATGCTCACAAAGTAACAGCGGAGACTTCTATCGACATTTAGGGTCTCGGATTACTTTGAACCACGAGATTTTCACATTTGGCACAGCTACACCGCGAAAAAATTATAAGGCCACTAGCAAGATACCTGTTTTAACAAATTAATTAAGCAAATTAACGGCATTTGGGCTAATTTCACGGCATTTAGACTATACTTAGTACTCAGTGAACTTCCCATTAAGCCGGATAACCTCAAAAGTGCGGTTTGGTATAGTGTTAAACAAATGTTGGATGACGTTTTGCAAGAATTAGTCCCAGGCCTCGAAAATTGTTTTTTTTAAACCGTGTAAACTTATTGTTCGAGCCAGCTCCACACATTCTGGATCATATTAAGATCAGTTAGAGTGCAGACTATCGAAGGACTTCAATGTGACGTTGGTCAAACCAGCTTCCAATCAGCCTGGCGGTGTGAATCGGGGCGTTATCGTGTGTAAAAACGAAGTCTGGCCCTCCCATCAGCTTAAAATGCACCGATTGCTCTTTTAGTAAATCCCCGTATCGCGTCAAATAAACACGACCGTCTAAAAACACGATCGACGACTTTGTATAATACCCGACAGCAGGCCAGATCACCACTGAACCTGAGTGACGTTTTGACAAAATTCGTTCTTCCTTGCGGACATTGTGCGAATAATAGTAAAATCGACCCGATTCATCTTTAAGTTAAACTTTTTTTCATCCGAAAAGAGCAGTGTGTCTCTCAGTGGTCCATGACATTTTAACGTGGACGAAGTCTAGACGAGCGTTCATCGGTCAGCGGTCAATTGTTGTTTTTTCTTGTGTTTTTTTGCCAATGTGTCTTCCTGAGGAAGCTTTGCACATTTCGCACGCTCGTTTGCACGTCGGCCGCCGCAGCAATTGCCCTCGCCGAGGTCGCAGAGTTCGACGCTTTCTTCAGAATTGCAGCTTGTTTCGTTCCGAAATAGAATTTGGACGCCCGGAACGCTTTTTTTGCAGCGTATTTTTTACCTAAATTAACAAAGTTATTTACTACTTGGGCACAATGCTCCAACTGAGGAGACATTTTGCGATTAGAGAGGCCGATGGCCTTATAAGCCTTGATATAGGCCTTTTCTTCACCCATGAGGCGTCAGCCTAAGCCTATGGTTTCAATAAAGAAAAAACTTCAACAACTATAATACCAGACCTGGTAGGAGGTCTGCCTTTGTTTCTGTCGAGTGGAGCCATTAAATGAGCCCAAACGTCGTTATTCCGTTTAATTTACTCGTTAATACATGCATCTTGCTAGTGACATCATTTTTCGCGGTGTAGCTGTGCCAAGTGTGGAAATCTTGTGGTTCAAAGTAATCAGAGACCCCAAATGTCAATAGAATATATATATATATATATATATATATATCTGTCTTCCGTATTCAACACAGTATATATATATATATATATATATATATATATATATAATGTATATAGTGTATTGCATACGGAAGACAGAGAAGAGCATAGTAAACCAAAAGAGTTTGTGAAAGGGATAATAAAATGCTTTCAGTGTAATTAACAAAGTCAACTATGGAGCAACGACAGTAATTTTCAAAACTGCCTGATTGATCTAATGCCGACTCATAGTCGTTTGGCATACTATTTAAAGTGCAAGGTCTGTTAGAATCACGATGTAAATCATAATTTACGGCGTTATACATGCCCTTCGCTAGAGGATAGTATATATAGACGTCGTGTTCGAACATCTATACATATACGGATAGTGCCCGTGTTGTATGCAAAGGTTGCTCCTAGCAAATATGTATATATCCATTTTTACGAGTAAACAGAGGTTTACACAGAACGTTTCCCTGGCGGGGGGAGAGTTAATTCAGTCCACGAACCCTTTGGCTCATATGAAAACGGGTTGTAGTTCTCTCCGTTAGCTGCAATTGCAACATTTCGAGAGGCTCGCAATGCTCTAAACATGTCAGCTGCGTATCAAAAACACATAGACAGGTTTATAACCTAAGCATTGGTCTGGAACTTATTCGTGGGCCAGATGCTAAACAAAAGTACTCTTCGTGTGTGCTGAGCTTTATATATAAATATGTATATATATATATATATATATAGATCTGTTCATTTATATACCTAGCAATGTAATATACATAGATGTATGCACATACGTACGTTCTCTGCCACTCAGGCAGCGGGATGCTGCGTGACGGCTGGCGGCCATTTGCGGCCTCTCGAGGTCGAGTGCATGAAATGCATTAGGTCACGCAGAGAGCGTTTAGCGTTGTGCAGCCGGGCCGAGCCGAGCCGGTCAGTCAGCCAACCGAATCGCTTGTCGTCAACGACGTCATCATCGTCGCTGTCGTCTTCATCATCGCTGCTGCGAGACTGCCGCCGTCGAAAGATGCGAATAACGATGCTGCTGCGACCACCACCCACTAGCGGATGACAGCGGTTATGGGGCGGTGGAGAAGCTCTCCGATCGTCGCCGGCGGCTGTCCGAACGGAAATCAGGCCAATCGATTGGACAGACGGACGGGCGAAACGACGGGTGTCCTAATAGGGTTCGGATGAGCTGGCCTGGCGGGCCCGGGGGCTGGACGGGCTGGACAGGGCCAGGGCCGTCGGAAGGACGCCATCACACCGCGTGAGTCGACAATTGACAACCAACCAATCAATGCCAATGGATGAATGAATGAATGGATGAAACCCCAGATCCTTGGCTCCTGTTGTCCTGCGACGTTAACCGTTAATACCACTCGCTCCTCCTATTCTCTCCACCCCTACCCCCCCCCCCCCCCCCCCGCGTCCCCGCACACACTGTTATCATCCGTGCTACTCGTTTCGGTACTCAAACAAAAGAGGATTCTATGGATCGATCCCAATATTTTCAGTAGCAGTAACAACAGTGGCGCCGTGCGGAAGCCGGACTGGGAGCCGCCTACAAGAAGTGCCCTTTTGTCCATCGATTGGAGCAGCATTAAGTCAGAAAGCGCACCATTACCTTTTACTGCAGCGGGCCAATACGATGGCCGTTCAGATCATTCAGTGTGGAGGCGACGTGCTTTAGCGATATTTTGCGGTTAACACAGTTGCTTCGTACGACGACGACAACGACGACACTCTGGACGACTATGTTCTAAGCGACGTATTGATCGGCGTACGCGCATATACAATTATATAGTACGTGGTGTTATCGTTTCTTTGGTGCGTCCGTTTGTACGAATTTACATAGAACTTTTGTACAAGAGTATCGACAAGGCGTAATTCGATTGGCAACGCCAAGTTTGATCTCTTTCTAAATTGAGTCCACGAGTCTGTATAGTTCGGTTGCGAGTTACCGACGCACAATTTCCTCGTCTTTTAACTAACGCTTCGAAAAAGTTTTTTTGTTATTGGCCACGTGTTCTCTTCGGTCGGCCTGTTGCACAATTAAACGGCCTTACACATGCATACATATGTGCAGAGACGTACATATGCAGCATTTACCTGTGTACCTCGCTGTGGTATAGGAATTGTACGAGCGTTACGCAAGCGCTCACAATAAATGTGGCATTTTCGCTGCAAGTAACATCAGTAAAGCTCACACGTTCACAGTCTGCACGGAATGAACAGTATTCGCAGTCCTTGAAAACACAATTGCACGCGGCAACAAATTTTCAGACTAAACGCATTGAGCTTGGTAGGAAGCAACGTAACTGGGTTATTCCTAATCAGCCGCTATCAAGTTTATAAGACGCACGGGCACTGTTCGCCGCGTTGGCTTGGTCGCACCTCTAACCATCCCTATCTTACACTCGAGGTAAATGAATATATATATATACAACAACGGAATTACTTTTATATATCGTATACTCAATTATATATATATATATATATATATATATATATATATATACGATCGGAACAACAGAATTACTTTTATATATCGTATACTCAAATATATATATATATATATATAAACCGATTTTAAATATCTAAACGTATATACAACTCTTTCTAAGCATATTTGCTGTATGTCCATATAAGCTATATTTTTCGTAACAACAGAGTTTGGTCTAAGAATAATTAGACTTAGAAAACTTACCAAGTCAATATTGGCCGCATGGTTTGCTCTTAAAGCAAAGCTACCCGTAGAGCAGCTTTGCTGCACTGGAACCTTTTAAACGGCTAGTCATGGAGCTCGCTCATTTGTTCTATATTATGATACGGGGTAAGCGAAAATGCACTAAAACGGCGAAGTATTTTGTGGGTGCCTACTCTCTGCCTCTTCGACCTTAGGCTCGGACCCATAGCCGCGTATCGAATCTCGATAATCTGCTCTTAACTATTTCACCATAGAAAGTGGAGAAACTCGGCAGGTTGAGTTCATCATTCCTGAAGCGTGTTATGGTACGTTAAAAGCCTACACACCTAATGTAAAAACAGGCTTATTTATTTCCTTGCTTTACATTCATCTTCATACAGATAATCTGAGCCGCGTTTTTAAGCTCTTAGACGGCCCTGCTCTTCTGGAACTTGATTTGTGTTGGACAGAGCATGACAGTGTCAATAGAGCCGGAGTTCCTTGAGACAGGCGCCATGAAAGGCGGTACCATCCGCTCTCTGATGCCCCGATATGCCGTGCATGGATGTGATCAAATCGTATGTTCAGCAAACGGCTGCCATTCCCCTGATGCGTGTTATATATGTTATCGTTGTGGGACCTTCTGCCCTTTGTACCGTATCATATCCAGCCGCTTTGTTAACTTTAGTGTTTACTACGGTAAAACTTATTGTCAATGTCAACAGGGAACCCGTTACAAAAAAATCCATTTCATCAAACCAAGTCTTGCTAAAAATGCTAAAAATGGCCAATATAACATAAAAACAACACGGTCGTTAGATATGAATTCCATTGTCACCCGGAAGAACGCATTTTTTCTATTATTAGTTTGAAGAAAGATTTGTTTGCGTTCGAGTTAATTTGCATTCGTTTTTTTTTTCAACCAATATATTTGTGATAGAAGAAGGTTATGAACGCTTTACTAAAAACGTATCAACGTGTATTATCGACACACCTCCTAACTGCTATTTTAGTGGTAGATATCATTTACACACATGTATCAATAGTAAGAGCAACTTATTTTGACGTTATAGTGTCTAAGTACTAGGACAGCCGATACAAGAGCATTTTTCTGCTGTAGGGTGACGAAAACAAAATATTTTAGAGGTTTCAAAACATATGTAAAGCAGAGGTTTCAAAACACATGTAGAGAAATGAAGAGCAGTTGCAACCTGACAACACACGCAGTAAACACTTGTAGTAGACAAAAGACAGCAAGAGCAATACCAACAACAACAACAACAACAACACTTCATCTCTCCCAAAACTATTTTTCCTCCCAAGAGAGCCAATACACCTGGAAAAGTAGGCAAGGCTATACGAATAGTTAAACTTGCAGTGCCATGAACGACCGCAAAGAAAGGTAAGCTTGGATGTGAATCAACGAACCGAAAAGACCATCCCTGCATCCAAACCAGTTGTCGTTTACGCAAGCACTGCTCGCGCCAGGGGAATCGCCGGTTGTTGGTGAATTTCCAGCCAAGCAATCTAGAAGTAATGAATCTGAAGTCAAGCATTTTACATATGGTGGTAGTAGTAATAGTAGTTGTTGTTGTCGTCGTTGTTGTTGTTGTTGTTGTTGTTGTCGTTGTTGTTGTTGGTGTTGTTGCTGTTGGTGCTGTTGCTGATGTTGTTGGAGTTGTTGTTGGTGTTGTTGCTGATGTTGTTATCGGTGTTGTTGCTGATGTTGTTATCGGTGTTGTCTGACTCCGACATTTTGTAGCCGTTGCTCTTCTCGCTCGAGCTGGCGTGTCTTGCCACTTTTCTTCTCTACTGGGTTCTCTGCTGGCGCAGCAGCAGCAGCCAGCCGCAACGGCTATTTTCCTGTTTGCAAACTGCGTATTTTATTCATTGTAAATGAACGTACGCTTGCGTTGTGTCGGTCGTCTGACCGTCGCCACCGCTGCTGCTGCAGCTGATGCTGCTTCTGCTGCGGTAGTCCGTACCGCTCTGCTACAGCCACTGGGCGGGCTACTGCTATTCACCAGTCCAGTAAGGAAAACTAGACAAACTTTCATTTCCATGGCTGGTTAGGCAAGCGAGCATCCCCACTACATCTACACCCCCCCCCCCCCCGCCCTTCCCACTAACACCAGAGACACTCAGCAGCTGCAGCAATAGCAGCAGCAGCAGCAGCAGATAAGCCCCCAGCAACCATTATCAAGGCGGCGCAGTTGCACGCATTTGTCACCCCACGCGCTGACGTCGGCCGCGCGTGGCATAGTAGCCTCGAGTAGAGAAGCAAAGTATGATGCCGAGGTTCTCCTTCATCGTTGGTGGAGAGGCGAACCGAACGAAGAACATGGTGGGCAGCCAGACCATGGACGACGATAACAACAACAACGACGATGATGCTAATGATGATGATGATGATGATCACCACCACCTTGTTGAGCGCAGCCAACGTCATCGCCTTGAGCTGCCATTTTCCTAGAAGATTGACCTGCACTTTTTCAACGCTCCGACAAGCGCACGTTTAGACGCTCGTAGTGGGCTCGAGAGATGTCTGTGGGACAATAGCGTTTAAATGCACATCCATCGTTATCACGTACACTCGTGACTGTAGTTATATGGGCTTTCTATAGCATATAGGGTTGTATGTGGCAGCAAGACAAGGACAGCCACGACCAACAGCCAGCAAGGCCAAGGGTCGAACTTGCGATTGTCGGTCTGCTTATCATGGCTGCCATGGCAACGTCCCGTTTCGAACGGTGCCTTAGTCGTCTAAGTCACCGCCGCCACACACTTTTTCTCTCTCTATATATATATATATATATATATATATTCCTGTATATCAGTGTTTCTCATCATCTCTGTCTCAATTTTTCTTCCTTGCTCGATATTGCTCGCCCTTTGTTGGTCTTGCACATACAGACGCACACACCCGCACACGCACCACAAAGATGTTTGTTCCTCTCCACTTGGTCTGGTCATTTGGTTTGCTCTGTTTTTCCACCCAAGCCACTTGGTTGGCGCATTGTTCTGCCTGCCTATCTGGTGTGTGTGTGTGTATATGCTGGCTTTTGTCTAGGCAACGTGATTTACCTTCTGTCCGTGTTGCGGCGATGGTCTGTCTGTCTGCGATGCTTTGCGTTGATGGTGTTTATGTCTCTTAGTCCGTCCATCTCTCGCTCTGCTCTTCCGTCTCTTGACACAAAGGTATCACGCCTGAGCCTAGCAGCCAGCCGGTGGGGTGGGGTGGTCGTGGGGTGCGCGCGGGGGGGTGATGATGACGACGACAACGACGACAAGCGCTGGCGCGCCGCCAACGGTCAGTGCTGCTGTCAGTTTGTAAATGGGTAGATAGTGGTGGGTGGATGTCTAGATAGATATGGCTGGTTGACTGATAGCAGTGTGGGCGGGCTGGCTATCTGGCTGGCTGGCTCTGTCACTCGTCAACACTGCCGTTGAAGGGGGTTTGGGGGTTGTTCGTGATGAGGTTAGGTTCGGCAGCAAACGAACGAGGCTTTCTTCATCACCGTCGTCCTCGTTGACGCCGTCCTCCTCCTTACCCCCACTGCCGCGGCCCCACGGCCGTTGTGTGCGTGAAGGGCCACGAACCGCACGCCAATAACTCTTGGCCCATCGGCCCTGCTGTCGTCGACGGCCGTCATCGTTCTCCCTCTATCGCCAAAAGAGTTGCATATGATACGATCGGTAGGCGACGCAACTGCTGGTCGACACCAGCCTGCATGCAAGTCTGCATGCAGACTCATCGCCTGTCCGCTTGCATTTGCCCTGCTCGCTGCACCGCACAGTACACGGCGTGATGACGGCGTGCGGTCTCGCCTGTTCATTGAATAGCGCGCGGAGCTTGAACAGCTAAAGCAGAACGAGAAAGATATCGAGATAATAGAGATGGGGTAATGTAGTGATAGTTTGTGGACGAGCGGCGGGGGGGGGGGGGGGGGATCGTGAGGGGAGACAAGATGACGGAGAAAAAGCGTCGTTTGGGAAGTCTGACAACGAAGACAGAATCTCGTGGGCCGGCGGGATCGTGGTCCGGTCTCAATAGCGGCTCAATAGAACATGTCGTAATGGGGGCCCACTGGATCGTTGACAACTCGTAAGCGTACGCTCTCTCTCTCTCTCTCTCTCTCTTCGCCTCCTGTTTAGTGTACATTGCAGACTTAGTGAGTTGAATGACTGAACTGAAGAGAGGGAAACGTTTCCGACAAACTAGCCTACATGATCAGCACAACGATATCAACAACGGTAAAAATGGTATTAAAGCCTTGACAATTAAATTTAAGACTAGCCATTCATCATTTCCGTTTGCGGTTTTTAAGGTCAGCTGAAGGGAACGTCGGAGTGGGTTGTCTCAGCTGGGCATAACTGACAGGTTTCGAGCTAGTGCCAAAACAATTCTGAGCCTGAGAGGGGAAAACGGCCCCGAAGTCTCTCATCTCAATCAAAGGAACGATGACTGAGAAAGTGAGGCGCATATACCACTCAGCTGTATCGCATAAAGGGTTAGTTTTAGTACTACTATAAACGTATCTTTGTTTGAATAACCGGTCGCAACTCTGAGATACAAACGTGTGCGCCGTGGATCTAAAACGCTTCACATAAATTAAAAACAAAATTATTTGTGCGGTACTGTTCGGGAGAAAGAGGCAGTGTCAAACCGTCGGCATGAGGAATGCGCTGACGAAAGTTGTTCTAACATGAAGGTTCTCACCGGACACGTTTTTTTCCAGTCACAGGTGCTCAGAATTGGAGAAGTCACATACAATCCTGTGATGCTCGGCGTGGACCCCTGAGCGTGCGGGTCTACCTAAGGATAACGACGGCACAATTGGAACGCTCAAACAGATTGATTTTTCTCGAAAAACAACTATGACCAAGAAGCTAGTAGCTTGATGATCAGATGCAATAGGACCAGAGAAGTGATAATCGAGGCCTTAAATGGTAATGCACCATCTCTTTTTATTGATACATCTGTGCTCTCCGTTTTTTGTCCAATCATGATTATAAACCACTCCCGTATTCACCTTGTCGAAATTGAAGACTATGAAAACATGAAAACCGATCTAAGAGTGATTAATCCAAGCCTTGAACCCACGACTTCCTGAATGCAAGGCAATGGTTTGCTGCCGAGCCACGCTGCTCGGCTTGCTCGGTCTCGGTTCAAATAACTATTAAAGAAACAACAAGTCACAAAGAGGGATTATTAAGTATCAGAATCCGACGGACCAGCAGTTGACCAGTCAACGTAGGGCAGATTGTACTCACCGACAGGTATCACCGGGTAGTCAGTGGTGCAGCAATAGTCAGTTGCATTGCACACATCGCAAACACGGTCAGTACGAGAGCAGCAGAGCTTTCCTATTTCGAATTTCTTACACAGCAGCAAACGAAACGATGCTTGATTTATTTTTCCAGAATTTCTTGGCACAAAAGTTTGGTTTGCTTGTGTACGTGTTTTATGTACGATCTAACAGTTTAAGAAACAGTGCTCCAGAGCTCCGCGGGCTGTGTCCTGTACAGAACATGCAATTGGGTCGCTTTCTTGGCGGATAACCAGATAGGCGTACGAGAACTAAAATCGTTGTATGCTATTTAACGGTTAACGTGGTGCTTCTTGCTTGGCTTCAGTAAACGTATGCTTCTTACGTAGCAGGAAAGCGCTTATAACAATCCAGTATACACACCTTGATGTGATAACAACGCAAAAACGTTGTTTTATGCAGGTATAGAAGTTGCCGCTCGTTATGTTAGGCGCCAGCCATTATCGGTGCGGTGAAGAAGTTTGCCTTTCATGCCAATCTAAAAATCAGACGTGTCCCTATCATATGCATACACCGAGCGGTGCCATTGCGTAAAATGTCCAAGGTGCCCAAAGCAACATCCAGTCGACTAGACGCCATCCTGTTACACAAATTACTAACGCCATAATCAGTCGTTTCATATATATTCTCTACAAGATGAATGTACTGTGGGGTTACCTAAATAAACGTCTATGAGTGTATATCGTACGCCTACGATGAAATGCGGCGTGTTCTCGGAGCATTCTCGGAGTCTACCTTCAACGTAGTCTGCCAATAGTGCGTCATGCGATAGACAAACCTATGATTGACTTCTGTTTGCGTCGCCAAAGTAGCTTATCCATAATGATGACGTGTTTCAGCTCTCTCGCGCTCTCTCTCTTTCTTGCTCTCTCTCTCGCTCTCTTTCTCTCGTACACTAAAGAGAGAAATAGAGTAGCGCTGTACACTACAGTTGTTACTATGACGACTATGGTGTTGACTGTGCGACAGACAGACTGGTTGTGCCAGATAGACCTGTCTGCGGGGCTGCGACAAGGGCTGCCTGCGTATAGCTGCCGCTGTAATCAATGATCGCAGCCAAACGTATCGTACTGTCGGAACGGATGAAATGAAGTCAGGCCCGCCTGGCAGCCCGGCAGGCCGCCCGCTGCTTTTGGCCGGCTGAACGAGCAGGAACTACCCAGTCCTGGCAGAAATGTGGTGGCAGGTAACGTGCGTGGACAGATGACGAGGCCGCCCCGCTAGTCTAACCCACCCCGACAACCAATCAGGTAGCCGTTGTTGCTTGCCGTCGGCTTGCCTCGATATGCCGCATATGTCGTCGACAACGACCAACATGCCACCGAGATTGACCACGGGTCGAACCCGCCACCGCGGCCATTGCCGCCGCCGCCCCCGGCAAGAGACGACGAACTTTCGCTGCCATCGCTGGCAGCGCTTCAGCAACTTGCGGCGTCGGCAGGAGAAGCAGCAGTTTCGCTTCATTAACCCCATTTACGAGATGGTCGGTCAGCCGGACATGAAGCGGGCGGATGGACAGACTAGACACAACAAATCAACACCAGGACGACGACGACAACGACAACTATTAGAAGGGGGAGCGGGGCGGGGAGGCGGAGTGATGCACTAAGGTATAGGTAGGAAGGGGAAAAGGGCGTTGTGGTGGCGCTGGTGAGTGTTGTGCGAGCTGAGTGCAGAAAGGAGGAAGTTGATGAGCGGGCTGCATGGTAATACTACTCGACGTCGTTATTATTATTATTATTATCTTGCCTTCAGCTATTGTGCACTAGTCAGCCCGGACGTTATCTCATTAATATATATATATATATATATATATATATATATATATATATATATATATATATATATATATATATATATATATATATTCGAGAATCTTGCGGCTCCGGATGGCATTCTTAACGATGCCAAGTCTGCAGGGCCTGAGCTCAGACTCGCCTCAATCGACCTCCGTAGGGCGTTCGACATGGTAAGTCATGACTCCGTCCTGTGGTCACTTCGAACTCGCGGATACCCGGAGGTATTAATTTATTATATCGAACGCTTGTACCTCTCATCTAAAACTCTCATAGAATTTGGACAAAAGTGTCGCACATTTCGGCCAACTAGGGGTGTTAGGCAGGGATATCCTCTGTCCCCCTTTCATTTAACCTAGTTCTCGACGACATTCTTTCAAAATTAGACAAAACTTATATCGGGTACAAACTTACTGATGATTTCCGCCTTATGGGCTTAGCCTTTGCGGATGATCTCATCCTCCTAGCCTCCACCAAATCTACTCTCCAACGGCTCCTTAATATTGTGACGAAGTTTCACTTCCTCTGGCCAGTACGACGATAAACCAGCCACCCACAACACCGTATGTGCATAACGGCGCAATTCAAATCTACTTCAACGGACCACGACCAGCGGCCACAGCGTCCAACGTTCACCGACCGACACATATCTCAACCAACCACAGCCTTTCGCGCCGAAACACCAACGACATCCGCCGTCCAAAACGATCATCGGTCGACACCTGGAGAGGGTCGACCTATGATCGGCAATCTTAGTCAGACCTAAATTAACCTGTATTCGTATACGAAACAAACACAAACCACTGTAAATTTCGACCGGTTTGAGAGCGGGTTCTGAGACTCTTTTGGGTGTCAGCATGCCGCGGTGTCTCGTGAGTCAATAAATAGACCGAGCAACCTAGCTAAAAACACACTCGTTGCTCGGTCATAACTAGACCATATGCTACGCGTTGCCATTCTTCGTTCCTGAGTTCCTCGTGCTGCAGTGCCTGTCCGGCTGAGTCTACATCCCCCGAGCGCACCAGCGTAACACAACAACGTTACAATATTGCGGATCCCCTTTTGAAATCCCGAGGCCTTGAAAATAATACTAATATAAGCTTTACTATCTCTCACCTATTTAATAGGAAGGAAGGTAAAGGTTTTATTAATACCGTACGATAATTTAACGTTGGAGAGCGGCAATTGCGAGAAAGGTATGAGCGATCGATGGATATATCTGGGAGTTGACTTTGACAGCAATGGCAGGGTTGACTCCACTAATGATATATTCCTTAATTTACTCAACAGACTCACAATAGCTCCTCTTAAACCCCACCAAAGACTCATATTTTTGAAAGATTTTCTCATTCCCCGCCCCCTATAAAACTGGTCTCCGGTCCCAGACCATCTCACGCACTTCTTAGCGACCTAGATAAAGAGATCAGAAAGGTTGTTAAGTCGAAATGGCTTAAGCTCGAAAACTCGGTGCCGAACGCCTACCTGTACACGCACACAGCACACGGCGGTCTGGACATTCCCTGCCTCCAAACATTTATTCTCAGACTCCGCCCCTCCCGTCTGACAGCACTACAACACTCCATGCACCCTGGGGTCCAATGGATGCTAACCACCGAGCACTTCAAAAAAGACCTTGCCAAAACAAGACTTTTTTGCAAGCGCCTCGGAACCTCAATTGAGAACGCTATACTAGAGACCGATTACTGGGTTCAACAACTACACAACACGTTCGATCGGGCACATTTTAAAAAAGCACACGAAACGCTTTTTGTACATTACTGGATTATGGGTATGCTCTACCTATCTGGTAAAGAGTAGTTAAACTTACTAAAGCTCAGGATCAACGCACTACCGACGCGTGCCGGATTGGCCAGGGGACGCCCAGGCTACAACAAGCGTTGTAGGCACGGGTGTCATGCGCCTGGAACGTTGGCTCATGTCGCTCAGATGTGCGATACAACACACAAACAAACTATAAAGAGACATGACGACGTCTGTGATCGCGTGGCCCGTCTTCTCCGCGAGAGGGGTAATGAAGTGGTTCGTGAGCGAGTATTCCGTCGACCGGGCGCACCGGGTCTAAAGCCCGACCTCGTAATAACAACACCTACCGAGGTCTGGGTTTTAGATGCCGGGGTTTGCGGCCCGAGCAGAGACCTGGCAAAAGCGCGGCAGGACAAGATCACCAAATATGACGTCGATTTCCTAAGAGCGGCGCTCCCCGACCCGCAAAAACCTCGCAGATTCGGATCCATCGCTATCTCTATGAGTGGTGTATGGGACTCCGAATCTGCGAGTACGCTCTTGGGGCTCGGCGCCACGAAGAGGAATCTTATTGATCTTACCGTCTTAACGTTGCAAGGAACCTGAAGGGTATAAGGGCGCTAACGCCGGCGATTAGTCGCACCGCTCTTTTTGCAAGGTCATCAACGATTTCAGTCTAGCAGGGAAGGTTTCATCAAACACGACGATTGCATATCTAAAATAGGCTTCAATAAGTGCTTTATATAATTCTAGATTAAATTGTGTCGTAGCGGATGGACGTATTTGGCTGAAAACTGCGATACTTTTCGGATTTTGCGGGCGGTGTAGTCTACGTGTGAGTTCCATGTTAGATTACTGCTTGTTATTACTCCAATATAGTTAATTGTGTCAGTTTTCTGTATAAGTGGGCAGTTGCATGTTGTGTTTGGTATATGCATAATTAAGTAATTTGATTTTGTCAGGTACGGCTAGGTTACGTCGACTTTCTAATTCAAAGTGTATGAATTTTGTCTTGTTGTGGTTTGTTTATGTTGTGGTTTATTATAAGCCCGTTTGTTTTCCTCCAATTTCCTATAAGCCTCAGCCCATGTTCAGCGTGGTGTCGGTCGTTGTAAAGGTTTTGTTTATATATGAGTGCGGTATCGTCTGTGAACGTTTTATTGGTTGGTCTGTCGGGTAAATGGAAAATGTCGTTACTGTACAGTATGTATAGTAGTGGCCCGATCACGCTTCCCTGGCGGACTCCAAAGAGTCTTAGATCTATCTCTGAAGAATCACTATTATATGAATATTTCTGTTTCCTACAGTGAAGATACGTGGCGATTACACATAATGCTCACGAAGTGATTCCCATATTTGACATTTTTTTAGGAGACGGTTGTCTGGTAAGGTATCAAATGCACGTGAGAGACCGAGAAATACTGCCACGGGTCGGTTTCCCTTGTCTACCTCCGAAGCTATCATTTCATGTATTGCTATTAGTGCTGATTGTGTACTCTTGGCAGTTCTAAAGCCGAACTGGTTTTTGTGTAATATATTGTGTTCTTGCAGGTGCTGTTGTATCCGTTTTGCTATTCATTTCTCAATTATCTTTTCAATATTAATAATTGTAATATATGTACATATTAATAATAAACCCTTATTTAAAGTTAGAAAAATATATATATATATATATATATATATATATATATATATATATATATATATATATAACTTTGCTATGTTAAATGAATGCATTATTATAAGTGTGACTGGTTTTGGTAACAGTGGTTTTTTTACTCATCCCTGCGCACGTACTACACAGGCGGCATTGCCTCTGCACACTGGGAGAAAATAGTTGTCTCAAGTGCTGGCCTTCTCCACTGCCCCCATTCTAGTCGCTAGATAAAAATAATTGATTCCGTGCCAATATCATTTGCATGTGTGTGTTTTCTACTATCTCGGCATGCGTAACATTGCATGCGAAGCACTTGCCATTCAGCCGCAAGAGAATGGTCACGCTGCTGGGTTTCTTGTTATTATTTAGTATGAGCTTTCGGGTCTCCAGTGCTGCAGGTATTTTTCTTTCTTGAGGAGTCGTTTTATAAGTTCATTCAACGCTGTATTCCTTGAAAATCTACCACTTATTTTCAAGTATAAAAGGCCAGGATTTGCATATTGAGTACATCTTTGAACCACTCTTTACTATCGGTATTATTTCGGGAAAGACCAGCCCGAAAAAGCATTACATTGTCAAGGTTATAATCTCTCTGGTTTCAAGCTTATATAGGCGCTTAATTTACGCCGATATAGATGTTTTTTCAAAGGACCCGTGGTCAAGCCTAAACCTAACACTGCACTCATCCTTTTCCCTATTTTTACGTATATATTATTATAAATACGTATACATACTAATATATACATATGTTTTGCCACCAGTGATTCCGACAAAACAGAACTGGTGTAGAGAGGCTGCATAGCATTGGCACTAGGTCTACTGCTCTTCTTAGTCCCAGGTCATTTTCCTGGAAGGAGGCCACCTTACTTGACGGCAAGCTTACACTCTTCAGTGTTTCGTCGTGCAGCTTTATATTTAGAACATCGTCCATGATTTCTTTAGCAGACGTATCATATATCTGCAATTCAGTTATGTATAGATTAGTAGGTGCACCGCGAAGTACACTCCCATAGGTAAATCGTGGCTATCCTAGGCTACGTCCCCAAAAGCGCGTGTGATTGCATCGCATTAAAATATGGGCCCATTTTCCAGGAAATTTCGTTTGTCGGACAGGAGCAAAGGAATTTTTCGCTCACGTGTTGGAGCCCCCAACAAGTCTGTTTCCTCCTGCCAGGAATAATCTCTCAAGTACCATCTGCTGCTGGACTTCTTTACCCATGGGATTTATCGGCAGCGATAATTCAGCATATAACACGGTTACTTAGACTGTAACATGTATCGCTATATACAAGAAACGGCAACGCAGTAGGAGAGACCAGGCAGACAGGCGCACAATCGAAAAATGCACTCTGTGTATTACTTGTGGAAGTTCGCTTTCAAACACACCAGGTGATGATAGCCATGAACTATGTCACTGGTATAGATGTGGCGATTGTCACATGCAAGACTAGACAACAGGTGAGAGGCATTGAAAAGATCCAGGTCTCAAACCTCCCGTCAAACCTTCCTAGAATTATAATGTGGGCTCAAATGAAAAGGTATGGAAAGACCCTGTGGGTTTAATTCAAGTTTCAAGTATTCAAAAGTAATCATCAGAGGCCCTAGCACAACTATACCACTATTTCAAGAGCCGAAGGATTCTTTGTTCCCGGAATTCCTGCGGGAGTGACAAGGGGCAGTCCTCCACTCTATCCTTTTGTTTGTTGTCCGAGTTCAGGCCTTTAATTTTTTAGAGAGCGGTGACGCCGCATGTTTGCATTGCATGCTGTCCCGCTTTGTCTGTAGCTTGAAGTAACGGCACCAACTCTCGTCACTGGTGTCAATCCACTCCTCTTTCACGATTCACTCAGCTCACTCTAAAAGTTTATTTTCCGTACAATACCTTAGGTATATGTTTTACACATCACAATAGACCAGCTAAGCCAATGCGCCTAGTAGCTTACTTAATCGTTGGATACGCAGTCTCCCGAGTATACGCTCACACTCAGGCGATGAGTGTGAGCCGGTTGAACACTATTTTCAGTCAGGAATATGCTAACACCATGCTGCTCCTTAATCATCGAATTGTGCAATAGGAACGCTATGATGTCCTCACTTATTGGACGACACACACAAGTGCTTGCATCTTTCCTCTGCGCGATCACATCGAACTCTCAATTTGCGTCCCTAGTTGTTTCACCGCGTTATACCAAAGCAACCATTTCAAATTTTAACCGGTTTGGTTGCTACGACGTTTTGCACATTTGTATTTAACTTATTTTATATAAATCGATTTGCCCTTGATATAAAAGGATGACATGCGTATTTGGATGTACATGCGAAGCGAATAATAAATCAATATAACTTTAACCTGGCTTTAGAAAACGTCCTTCTTGCAGTTGGAATGTACCAATTTGGGCGAATATTTGGCGTCGCTGCACTGGCTGGTTCACCGTGTGCTGCGTCGCCCAGGTGTCAGACGTTAAACGAACTTTGCATCTGGGAGAGAAAATCTGAGTTATCAGGGATAAACAGCGCGTGACTTGAATCCAGTTCTCGAAGTGGATATGCGCTATCGTGTGCCACGAACACCTTGAGGGCTCTCCATAGCCCACGCCCGTTGGTCTCTCCGTCTCTACAAAAGCTCGAGCTGCGTAAATAGTGCCAAAAGTTTAGACCACATTAACTTGCCACATTAACAAGCAGCTAAAGCCAGACTGTCTCGGGGATTGACAACAAGACATTACCTTTTTATGCCTTACCTTTTATTGGCAAAAACGCGCAAATTGTCTATTATTCTTCTGAAATCAGGAAAGCTAATAGCCGGAACCTTGAGCAAGCTGACAGTATATTATGTACTAATTTTTGGTTCAATAACGAATCGTAATAACAAAGTGCTGAATTTTATTAATATTATTATTATAAGGTAATTTGCTCTTGCCCTTAGATGGCATTCACATTCCTATTCGCTTTTTTGTTAAGGATTTCATCAGTATTCGAGTACAGCGATCGTAATCACATCTAAGAGTGGCCAGGTCCAATTGCTACACTCCCTTGGGCGATCTGCAAGGGGTGCACAGGGAAAGAGTCACGACTTTCTGCGGCTTTGTGTGTATTTGCAGCCGACCGGAACGTAATGGTCGTGGCCTCTCCCCGGGGATCAGTTACTCAATTTTTCGAGATCACGTTTTTGTTCCATTAAGCTCGTTAAGCATTACGCTTTGCGGCGAGTGGCCGTTGCCTTGTCACGCATCGAGATCCCTAGTGTCATCACGCCAGATGCTTGTGAACACGTCTTTGGCCCTCGGACGTCCGACTTCAGCATCGCCCCCTCCGGCTTTGTCGGTCGCTCACTTGACCAGCCTTTAGGCCTTGGAGTACTTGCTGCATGCCGTCGTTTGCATTAGGATACTACTGACTGCTGCTTCAAGTGCGCTGACAAAAGTACTGACAAAAGCTTCTGCTGCTTTGAAACAGAGAGAGAGGTAAAATATATATATATATATATATATATATATATATATATATATATATATATATATAGAGAGCGAGAGAGAGAGAGAAGGGCAAGCACTCTCAGTCGTTTATTGGAGACATGGCTGCAGCAGAGCAATCGCTGCGCTGCTAGCGATGTTTAACACCCCGCCACTGCCTCCACCTGGCGACTACTGTTTTGCATGCATGTTCTGTAATTTTCTAATCCCCCAGCGAATGTTTTGGCGAAAAGTTTCACTACGCCGTAAGGAACACGTTTTTTTTTAAATCTGTTGCAGTATTTCGAGTCCAAATGTTCATACGGGTTGTTCATCTTTGAGAGGTAGAGGTCAACGACTTTGTTGCAAAAATCGTAGTATATAGTTGAAATCAAGTTTATCATCAAATTGGTGTTTCGTCTGGCGGGATAGTCGGACGATTACTACGTTAAACGAAATTGCTTGTGTAGAAATTGAGTCAGCACGTGACCAGATAATTCATCATGAAGACTATATCCGATGAATTATGCTTACCCATTTCTATGCAAAGTTATTATACATAGAAGTTTGATTTTTGAGCTGACTACCATCAGTCGGTGTAAGCACGGACACACAATATATGTTCCTAGAGGGACAAGATAACCCCACAGTTAAAAAACCAAGAGTCGATTTTTAGGGCTTTATTTGGCAGCCTTATATTCGTTGTTTGCCAGACAGAAAGTTTCGATGTCACTAGCATCTAGATGTTGTTCTGTCACGGACAAAGTGATGGCAGACGCAATGCGGCTATTTTCGCGGTCCCCTTGGCTCACTCTAATTCAAAACGGGAAGTGAGGCCCATCGAAGCAAACGATGCGTCAAAAACACACGAAATGCTCAATTTAGAGTGTCAGCAGCTGTGCGGCAGCGTTAGAAATAGTTGGCAATTTATCGCGACGTTTTTTAAGGGCTCAGCGGGGCGAACATTCGTGCAACTGAGCCGAATAAGGAATAACACATGCTCTGCTTGCCATGGCTGCCTACCGGACTGAAACGGAGAACTGCTACGGGGGGGGGGGTTTCTTTCACCACACGCGCGAGAGTGTGACAGTGAAAGGATTGCCACAACATAAGGTGTTGACGATCTGGCGACTAAAGCAATATAAAAATTGCGTGCTATCTCATGAGGAACGCCTGAGCAAATTGGAGGACTAAGACGTACGAGCCGTCTAGCAGAGCCGGCTCAGAGGCCCACAGCGACCGCATGGCGTACCCTTTTGGTGCCACCTAGAAAATATATTAGGATGAACCAGCGAAACATCGTTCTACACCCAAACAAGTATAAAAATAGATATTTAAATCGTATAGAGTCTATTAACTGTCCACATAACTCTAGAACAGGAGTATTCCACTGCCTTCTTCTTTACTTTAGGCTAGGGTGTAAGAAAAGAGTCCTATTTTTCAGGCAAGTTCCTGACAAATCTCTCTTAGAGTAAAAGTCATCAACTTGCAGCTTCTCTTTGCCCGCGTCTTCTGGTGTTTCGCAAGGCAGCTGCCTACCACAGCGTTTACGTCCAATCTCTTGTAGGCGTAACTACATCTCAAAGTAGGTCCAATATCTTGGATTTGCAGATCATATTAAACGTTGTCGGAGCGTAGAGAGTACTGTAAACGGAACAAAAAATGTCGCACTGAAGTGCGGCAGAGCACCAAAACTAAGACTTTTTGAATGGTCTTATCGCCTAAAGATGCTTAATTGTTCAAGTATCTGATTCTATCAAAGTTACAGTTTCTCGATATAAATACCTTGTCTATCGTTTTAAATGTATTTGAAAAGCTTGCTATCGTTTCAAGTTTATTTGAAGAGCTTGCTGAACAGCAGCCGAGAAGCCACTTAAATGCCTTACTTGAATTGCTTCTTTAAAAGCTAGTATGGTTTTAGGATGGCTCGGTCAACTAACGCGGCATTGGGATATAATTGGTGCGACTCACTCTTTCCCTCACTGGTCGGCTGCGGTGCACTTAGAGCCGGTCACGCCGTGGCATTATTAGAAAACAACATGAGAAAGAAGCTCGCCGAGTTGACCAGAGCCCATAACTTCAACACAGTAGCCTTTAGGCTCAGTGAGGGGAACCGCCGGACCCCCTGACCGAGCAACTACTTACTAAGTTGTAAAAGAGTTTAAAGATAAAAAGGGCACAAAGGTGCCGCACCCATAGTTCCTTAACAAGATAGTTTCCATTGACGTCAGGCGGGACAACGCCGTCTCAATTCTAGGATATTTTACTAAACGGTGCAGACCTGGGTTATTCAAAGTTGATTTAGATACAATTTTCAGCTATATCAATTCTCTATCTGGCGAGAGATCGTTAAAGCTGCAGAGCCGAAATATGTGCATTAGGGCATTTCCAAAACGTTTGACTGCTTTAACTATTTTAGTTTTTTACGACGGTCCGAGCTGCGTACCAGGAGTAAAATCTCACTTTAAATCATGGCCTAGGGGATTAAGGCAATTTGTGTGGGAGCTTTAATGTCTGCGACAAGAAATGTATTTATTGACACATCACCGCGGCCCGTTCTTGGACTTTTTATCTTTAGTTATCTACATATTGCGTCATGTGGGGCATACAAAAAGATGTAGAATGTTACTAAATTGTCTACCTAGTCTGCTCTGCTGTCCGCTCAGCTCACAGGCAAAATCACTGGCATGATCATGCACGAGCATATGAGCATGCACTGAGTGGTAGCCATCGCAGGCAACTTTATCGTCACTAAATAACGCAGCTCAGTTCTTCGAAATTGTTATGCCACTGCGAAAGTAATTCCGATCAAGTACTAAGCAGCCCAAGTATTATTGGGAGGTTTTGTCCCTACTTGGCGAAAAGAGGTGCTCTATTTGGCAAAAAATAGCAGCTATCTCTTGTCACCACTTCCATCCACGTGAAGTCATCCACTATACCTCGCTCAGTAGAAATCTATGTGCAATCCCTTCCTCAACTGAGCACGAGTGCCATGTTTAGGTCTTCTTAAAGAAGCTCGTGCGTGTTCTCACTCAACGGCATGCCCATCTTCTTTTGAGCCTGTTTTGTCTTTTCTCGAGGCTCCTTTTCTCTGTCCCAAATAATCTTCTGAAGGGGTGGGGGAGGTCCTGAAAGGCTTATTTTACTGGTTGCTTTGCGGTTCTAGCCGGTGTGAACACAATATAGTTATGCACAACGTTCCCGTCTGCCCGCCGGCTGAACCGCTGCTGTTAACGTTTCTTAATGCAAGGCAATGCGGATGTACACCCCCGTTTCCTTTTCCGATTCCTTCGTATATTACTTTGCCTCTCCGCGACGCGTTTGCTGCCCTCCTTTCTACCCTGCAGTGGTGGGATTTAAAATGAATAACTAAATTCCCCGCCGTTAATTTAAATTAAAGTTTCGCATCGCTTAGTTTATACTATCCTCTAATTCATCCTTATGTTACGACTCCCTATGGATTACAGAGCCCGCGAACTCTTGCTTAGGATAGAGAGCGTGCGAAATCCCGTGGTAATGCTTCCCGGGGGGTCGTTAGCTGCATTTGTGCTGTCATACGCCTTGCAGGAGATTTGTATTGACGCATAATTTGAAGTGTGCGATTTGACACGGTTCGAATTGACCGCTGTGACCGAACGCACCTCACTTGTGCCCACAACGATAAGTTTTGCCAAAGAACACACCAAAATGTCTCGTACATTAAATGGTTCTACTCTGTAGGTTAGGCCCGGTCAGTTGCGCCACGGGCCACCTTTAGCCCGCAAATAAATGTTTCACCCCAAAACATTAGTTTTTATAGTTCTTTCTAGAGAAGTTAGTGTACGAGTTGTAACTAGTCGCCAATGCGTAGCCAAGCAGACCTGTTGTATCTGTTGCAAACGGCTAGATTTCTGCTGATTCTAAGTGCCACGACCTCTGCCCTGATGTCTTGCTGACAAGCGCGGCACATATACACACGAAGGTACATGCTACATGATATAACATAACGTCATTGGGTAAATTTTTACTTAGCCTAGAAAGTATCTCGCTTCTTACTTTTGCGTATACACAACTCTGTTAGGTGTCCACCATTGATGCGTAACCGTGCACCTAATGGTCCATACGGTTATGATATATACATATGTAGCGAAGAGATTGCACCTCATTACTGCAATTCTTTTACCGAGACTAACGTTATTTCTGGAGAGCGTTGTCGCCCAGAGGCGAATCAGAATTTCTACCTGCGACTTTGGCGGCTTAATGCAAAAGCTAGCATATTACTTTCAGTACACCTACGGTTATTGCTGTACTCATAGTCGGTAGGTTATGCCCTAAACAACTGGTAAATAATTATCGTGGTAATCCACTAAGACGATAACACAAGTTCCGTTTGGCTTATGTTCAGTTTGCGATGGCATTTATTTGCCGAACAGCGCAAATACAACGAGTTGTTTCTATCTATATAGTTTCACGATAGAACCCATATTTACAGATAACTACAGATATACATATTCAAAATGGCTCTATGGTTCGTAACAACGAGTAAACGACAACTACATACAGAACACACTCAACAGACTGGGATAATTGTACGAAGGGCAGAAGAATTTTTCTTTCACATCAGGGAGAATAGCGGTAAAATGTCGTACCGTTAATTAACGCTACTAAATCAAAATGTCGTTGAATTAGTTTGTAAGGATTTATGCCAAGAAGACTACGATGGCTGTTTGATAAGACTGGAAAGACATATGTGCTTCTAAGCTTCTGCAGAGCAACAAAACGATTAACAGTGAAAAGTATTACCAGCGGCTCGACCGCTTGAGAAACCTGAGAGAGCTAGCTTTGAATGTTGTTTTGACGTTGTAAAAGCCGCCTTGATCGCTTTTTGGCCTACGAGTGAAAACGAGAAACTTCGGAAGAACGGATGCACGAGTACCATAGCGTGGTCCACGCTGAGCTATAATAAGATTGACTTGCTATCATATAGATTAACTTGTTTGCTGTAGCAAAAATAGAAATAACAATCATTTTTGTGCGAGCGCCTATGGGCCAGTGCAAAATTCTTCAGACGTGGGGTCATCGACAAGGCGTTTGTATATCTCGTCAGTTACAGTACGGCACGCCTTGTCTCTGCCCCACGCACCTTGGGTTCGGTGCGGCAACACAGGGGCGGCAGGCCACTTGAGCGCCAAACGTACACACGAAACGAAAAGTCCTCTTTGAGCAAAAAACACATGTTGCAATTACTGGCCATTTCGATCGATCGAGCCGAATGGTCTGGCTAGTTGATTGGTCAATAGTGGCTCGCCTTACTCGCCAAAAAATCGGGTCGCACATACATACAATACACCTCCGACGGTGAAGGCAATATTTTTGAGATCGACGTTACGGAGGTCTCCGCGATCGCCGTCTTTTCTCCCTGCCAAACGGTGTCCCAACTGGCTTTCTTTCCAATATCTGAAAGAAAGACGCTTTGAAGCAAAGAAATGTGCCACTTTCTTGTGCGAGAAATCCAATACCTTACATCGTTTTACGTGTTCATCACCACCTATGCGTAAAAAAAATGAAATAACTGCGGTCCAGACAAATCTCTGTCATTAAAATACCAAGCACCCATTTGCTGTAACGTTATATAGTCGACTGAAAATAAGTGCTGCCAGCAAAACAATAAACGGAAACGGTGTATTCGACGTATTTCCCGTATGGTATTCCTTTTCCTAGAAGTATACTAGCCTAAGACCGAGCAAGATGGCTTAGTGGCAAAGCCTTTGCCTTGCATTCGGGAGGACTGGGTTCGAACCCCAACCGGCCACTCTTAAATTGGTTTGCATGGTTTCCAGTTTAAACAAGGTAAATGCCGGAGTGGAGTAAACTTAGCCATGACATGAAAAAATCCGTACACGGGCAATTGCCTTACGGGAAATCTAAAAAAAAAAAAAAAAAAAAAAAACCACTGTATGGACTTACGGTTATAATATACGACATTTTTTAGGTTTCACTCGTCCACGACAGGTAATTTGCGAAAAGCATTATATTGAGTGTACTCTTTGTGAAAAAAAACTTTTTGAAAAAAAAATATTTGCGTGCATTTATTTTTTATGCTTGCAAGGTATATATACTATATATATATATATATATATATATATATATATATATATATATATATGTATATAGGCTTAATTATCTAAAGTAGTGTGTGGTACAATGGTAATCACTCAGCATTGCTAGAGTTTGGCGGAGACGTTAGTGCATTCATATAAGTCGGTGCAATCAAGCTGTGGGTGTATGCCCAGTTAGCCATAAACCAAGCGAACAAAGCCTTGATCTAGTCAGACATGAATACCGCCTTTGGTGTAACATACCGTCGACCTCTTAGGTTGTTGGAGCAAACATTAAATAAGTGTGTAAGCAGGTGGCAAAGAGAAAGTTGCCGTATTGCGATTCTGTTAGTTTAAAGAATAGGTCTAGACTAGATAGAAAATCTGCGACAATCTTCTAGGCAGCCTTCGGCAAAGACTTCTAATGAACTTGCGTACGCCGGGCAACAGTTTGATATGTTTAGCTAAAGTAAGCGTGTTAAAGCTCGTTTCGAAAGAGAACAATACAAATGATCTCATCTTTCTTACATGTAACTATAGAGTCTAGACATAATGAGGATGGAACAACGTGCGACAATGTGAACATTTTGCAGTAAAGCGCCTACGACATTAGTAATGCTATGACTGAAATCAAGGCTATACGAGACGTAAGCTCGTATATATATCATTGGTGTAATTGTATATGTTGTCATTAATTTGTAGCTAAAGTCAAATGCACAATGTGTAAGAAAAACATGCCATTTTCAGAATACCAGCATGACCGCCTACTGCAGACTGTGACACAAATTAGGAACCTTCAGAGGATACAGGAAGGTGAAGCTTTAGATCATCTGCATATTTAAGATACTTGAAACTGGGAGCTTATATTTGTTTATTTCGAAAACGAAAGTCGTGTTCAGAAGATGGGGGGGGGATAGACATCTTTTCTGGGGCACTCTAGGAGTAACTGAAAACTGTGTCATATATATATATATATATATATACGACTGTTCATATTGTTAACTTCCGAACGGTTCTAGAAGCTGTGTATATTTTAGCTAACAAAACGAGACTCGAATTAATGGCGAATTTCGTTACGTGGCCCTAACGAAAGAAGTTGAGATTTGATAGGCTAAACGCCTATCACTAACCACTGGTATCCTGCCTCTGTCAATTTATCGAGTCCTGACGGTGACGTCTAGGTGACCTCGTACCGCAGTGTTGTTGTCAACTGGATCCCCAAGCGAATACTTTCTAGATAGTTTACCAATAGTTCTAGTGGGGTCTGGCTGAGAAATATGTGGCATATTCTTCCATGAAACTTTTTCGAAAGTAGATAAAGGTCTGTTGTTATTCATGCCAGTGTGCCTACTATTTTTTGACGCATGCAACGAAATCTTTACACTCGCTACAGTACGTGTATTTATTATATGTAGTATGTGTATAACTTACGGCTGATATGTAGCATAGTCTGTGCATAAATATAGAATAGAATAGAAAGCTTATTTATTCATGTAAGAAGTGCTAAGCAAGGGCTTATACAACACCGTCTTGACTATATAAACGCACAGACTCTAGATATTTCTATCGTTTGATTTTAATTATTTTGCAACCCTAATTTGAGCTACCGCCGGTTACGATATCAAAACAATGCCCATACATTGAACACTGCCTCAAAATTTGTATCTTATAATGCTGAGGCCAGTCTTTTCAAAGTTATTGAACGTAAATTACCCATGAGGCATCTCAGGATCTAGATTTTTGCAAACTTTTCTCTATACAACAGTCTTTCCCCTTCTATCCTACGCTCGATAACGCTTAGACGAAGCACATTTTTTTCTAACCATGTTGGCGTGGTTAGCTTCGCTATTAAGCGAATTAATCTTTTGCAATCACTCATTTTGTAAAGCGACTGCCCGTCATTCCATTGGCAAAAATGCTTATTTCAAAACGTTTATGATTCGCTTCAATGACGGCGCTCTGTGCACATAGAGCTTTGTGCCACCGTATCGACACTTTAGAGGCGATTATATGAGCATTGAGCACACCAGCCTAGTAGTAGCTTCACGGGCGCCTACGTCACTTCAGCTATCAGTGGACACCAGTTGTTTTTTGTATCACTTACGTCTAAGCTTATTATGTTTGTTTATTTATTTAGATTTTTTATTTGCAGCGTTGGACATTTAACTGATCGTATTTTACGATTCGTCTGCGCGTAGTCTGATAGCTGGCTACCTGCTAGACTTTTAACTGGCTAACTTGGTGCGACTATCGATCGACTGTCCGAGCCATAGGATAGGATATGCGGAGTATGATTTTCATGGTTTTCATTTAATGGTCCAATTTCGGAACAAGGCCACATGGGACCATTGAGACACCCGAAGTCGAGCAAGTTCCGAACTTTCATAAGCAGCTGGCCGTCGAATAACTCATTTAGTCCTAACAACAGCAGCAGCAACAACAACAACAACAGCGACGACGACGACGACGAATCTCTTTCTGCTAGTGCCCAGCGGAAGAGCGCTTTTGGCGTGCGTCAGCGATCGTTCAAACGTCGTGTGGATCGGTGGTGACCAATTTAGCATCTCTTCTTTCGTGTTCGTGCCGCTGCATTAGTATGGCAGGTTCATTCACCGTGCTATGTGGAACGACGGAGCATTACCCGGCCGTGGCTTTCCTTTACCCAAGTTTTCTCTTTCGAGGAAGTTCGTGGAGTTCCATCGATGCCCGTGGTGGTGGTGGTGGTGGTGATGACGTGCAGCGGGAGGCAGGAGTCGACTGAGTACGAAGCGCGAATCCTATTATACCTTTGTGCATGCTCCTAGTCTATCAGCTATTATTGGCGGCTGCGAACTAAACCAACCCGCGCAGCTCGAAGTCAGCAGCTCTCGTCTAATTCCTGCGCTCGGTGGGCAGCCATTGGCTTTCGTTCTAAAGGGGGAACCGACAATTACGGATCCGAACAGGAGCCGGGAAACCCAGACAACGAAGAGCTCCATCCCACTGTCGTTGCACCAGCGGGTGGAGCCGTCGACAGCGGATTGCGGCGCGGTATGCTCTAAAGGAGAATCCAAGGAAAAATATATTTAACAATAGACGTATGATAGGATTTTGTATCTAAAATAAAATTGTATACAACAGTGGAGAGACTGAGCTATCCAGAGGAGCGGTTTCAGTCGTGGCTATAGGGGCTTTAGCGCACGTAATTTGCAACGACCAATTATGTCCCAATTTTGCAACAAGCCATTTACGAGTCTGTGAGTCGACCTGCAACGCCTTCATCTTGTGAACAACAAGTCTATATTCGACCTTATCAAGTAAACGCACTCTTCTTGTCAAAGTATACAATAAAGGTTCTAATTGGCATTGATGAATAAGGCCTTATCGTTTGCCATTTCTAACAGTTGCGTGCACGCAGAGCGTCAATGCACAAACCCGTGGTGCAACGTGTCAAATCGGTCATTGGCAGTGAAATACTGAAACAAAGGGCGATCATTTTCAATGCGCTTTTTGGACCCCTTTATATAAATTGGTGGTACTATATTCTATTTGAAGAAGTCTATAGCTGTGGCGTCTAGACTAAAAACAAAAAAAATCGTCTTTAACCAAAGGTTCCGCTGAAAAAGAGTTAGGTTTTAAACAATTATAGGACGGTGCCATTAGTTCAGTATGGCTACAGTGGGGCTTTGGAAACAACAGTTGCAAACTCAATAGGCAAGGCGCGGTAGGTCAAAGGATTACGAGGCGTCATCGCGGATAATGCGTAAATTACTGGACAGGGTTAAACAAAGATAAAAAATGAGACGCTAGTTATTCAGCCTTCTCTTCATGTGTCGCTGATTGCCCAGGCTTAGTGGAAAGTATTGCAAGTGAAGCGCGACCTGGTTTAGCAAAAAAGTACCGGCTGTCGTTGTGACGTTAATGCTCGTCTCCGCCAGGATGCGAATTCACGTTGCTACTTTCCTGAGTTGTGAAAGGTTTGATGGAGACCGATAGCACCGAGTGAACTCATTGTGTACTTCGTTAATATCATAGTTAATATATATATATATACATATATATATATATATATATATATATATATATATATAATATCATAGCGGTCTAAAAGAAACACGTTTCACTCTATCAGGTTGACGTGGTTAGCCATTACCTTGATGTTCACTTGCTGACTGAAGTTAACCCACTTTTGCAATTAAACGACTTCGGTGACGTCAACTTTGAGTCTAAACAAGATGAGCTTGTGATCAGAACTGACTTTTGACAACACAAGTAGCAATACTGTCAACGGCGACAGTATTAGTGATCAGAAGAATATCACGCCAGAGTGTTACTGGAGTTGGGGTTGGACCCGGGGTGATGCTATGCTATTCGTGAGGCGCAACTCAGACCCATTAAGAGCTCACAACTATATGATATTTGTCGCCGCAGATTTTGCTTTTATGTATACAGTGGTCGTTCACGTCGCATATCCCTAGAATTTTAGTCTTAGCCTGAATTTCGCAGAAGAGCATAGCAGCAGGAATGGGCATTCCGGTCGTTAAGTTTCCATCGTTCATTTTTTTTAGATTGAAGGCTACCCATTCGGACAATTTATGTGTCGTTTTTACCCAGTAGCCTGGTTGATCCGTATTGGATTAAGACCCGTAACAATGGCCCAGAATATTCGATGATGGTTCTCTAAAGACCCTATCATATGTTCAGTTGGCGTTTGGGAAATTACCAAGCCATTTCACTGGGCCCGCTCAATATAAATCATTGATAAATATAGTACTGGCCCAGCATAAAATCCATCCTCTGCTGACCTATCTATCACCTAACATCTTAACTCTGGTGCCAGATTTGATTGGCCAAACGAGCGTCTTTGTTTGGAAAGCCAGCCTTGTTTTTAGTTTGACTAAATTGCTGTTCACTCGTTCTTCAGAATCTTAGGACACTTACTAGATGGCCATGTCGGCCATGTTCTTGTCGCAACAAAAGTGGCCGCCTCTAAATGCGGGGAAGCTCCGACACGAGACCCGACATGGGAGTCACAAGAGAATTCAAAGAGACGACTCCTCTCTGACGGAGATGGTGGAAGCAGGCAAGCTCTACCACACAAGCTTTGGGCACAAGCTACCGCATCGCAGCTAATAAGTTGGAAAAACCTGCGCATCACATGGGACAATCGAGTGAACTATCGGAACAGGCAATCGAAGTCATTTTCCTAGAATGTTTACTTCTACCGCCAGGTGAAGAGGAGACATGGCCGGGCATACCCCAGCCTACTCTGGTGGCGTTGGAAAAGGTAGTGAATGCCGCACGAATGAAAAATGGAAAGGCGTCCGGACCGCACGGTACCCCGCCGAAGGGCTATCAAGACCCTTGCTAAGAATCAGCGGTACCTGATCAAAAATTTGCAGACAAACTCTTGATGAAGGGCCGCTTTCCATCTTCTAGGAAAAAGCGAAAGTGATGCTCTTTCCAAAGCCGGGAACGCCAGCTCTGGCAATGTCTGCTTACTCTGTAACCATTTATACGGTTGATTTGCTACAGCTTGAACCGAAATACCGAGATAGGACTCGACCTGGAGAAAAGAGCTTATCTAAGCCTATCGCGCGTTATGATAAATTGAACATGAAAATGTTAATTATCGACGACTCGACCCTTTGAAGGTTGGAGTAATGAGAGTCGCGTATCGCTACTACTAAATGAAACATTGCACTCAAGAGCCTAAAGACCGCGACTGATCTTTCCTACTAGCGTAAAATGCTATTCTGACTTACTTTACTGCCCTGCAGTATGTTAAGATTAATCTCTGTGAGTTTGACCTTTACATACCCCCGTTGAACACCCCTCCGTGAGAACAAAGGGGTCAGACATGAGGGAGAAAGAAACGCAGACGCTCACAACTCCATTGAACAACCACGGGTATGTCCTCCAGAAGTTCCTTTGCGGTCTGGACGTATATTTGTCCTTGTTCTTGCAGCCTCCTTTCTTCAGCAATGCGGCCTGAACAGCTTGAACGATAAAGTTCTGCAGTGACTCTCGTCCTCAGAGTCAACTCTCCTGTTTTGTGGTTGCGAGTTGCTGCGGTTCTTAAGCGCCGCCGCTGTAGCTACCAAAACCGGAGCCTTAATATGTTTTCTGGGATGTGGCTTGGTGGCAGAGGCTCCCAGGGACTTCTGCAAGCTCACCCCTAAAAAACGGCGTCATCTTGCGAGCGATGGCCAGAGCGACTTTCTTGCCTGGTTCACCTTTGTATAAATACACCTGACGTTCTATTGGTTTCGGCTTTATGTTGGTTAAAAGAATGGGTATAGCGTCAATTTCCGCGGCTCTGAGAGCGAGTGTCTCATTTGCTCCCTTGCATTCCAGGTAAAACAACTGAGACATTTTAAATAACGAAAGCACATAAAGAAGAATGTTCAATTAGGATACGGCCTTAAAGCGTGCACTCATCGGTTTCCAATCAAAAGGGCCGTTTTCCTAGGTGTTGGATATATTCTGCAGGTTTTGACGTACTAATAATCTAGCCATGCGAAGCGTGAGGCTTTGTGGCGCATTCATATCGCCCTTGCTTCGCGTGCCGAGGGACAGAGAATGAGCTGTTCTGACCGCGTTGTGCCTGCAGGGACCGTCGATGCCACCAAACAGCTGTTCCGGAAGAATGATCGCTGCAAGACCGCAGTGAGTTCCTGCCTGGCGGTCCGCCCAAGGTGCAGTTCACCGACACCTTAGTTTTTTCTATAGAGAAACGACATGCAGGCCGGCTAGCATATTTCGTATCGATAGTACTAGACGATTACTCAGCTAGACACAAACCACATGCATTGTCCACAACCTTGTCAGTGGCAGAGAGCCAAAAAGCCTTGAGGCAGGCAGCAAAAAAGGTGGCGTATGCAGTTGAAAGGGAAAGAAAGGGTCATCTGTGAACGCAGATTGCCCACTACCTAATGAGTATGTTATGTGTGCAGTATAAGCCAATATCTAATGTGACTAAGACTCACATATAGTTTTCTAGCTTACAAATTTGACTGTTTAAACGCGTTTCATCACGTTTTTTGGCAAAAAAAATAAAATAACAGATCGTGTAAGATGTTGCATTACGCCAATACAAACAAGCACAGGATTCACTCAAATTCTCCGAATACGGAACATTAAATAAAACTCTAAACGGTGAGTTTTAGATATGTCAATAGCTCGCCAATGGTATAGCAACATTTCTCGCAAAGTGAGCAGCGTAGAGAATATTTGGATGACTCTGAGTTGTCAACTACCTGGTGAGAGCAATATATTATATTCTTCTGTGTATTTATTGCTATATTGAACATTTACATATAAGAAAAGTATGCGTGAATATTCGACGTATACAACTCACGGCAATGTTAATGTTCCGTTAATATATGTAAAGATTTTTTTTCTTGAAATGGCCCAACATAATTTGGATGATATTACATTTCCTGCATTTGCATACGAAGTATGCAAAGTTTTATAATGCACCCTGCTTACTCCTTAATTTTATTGATTACATATTAAATAGTGACTTACCTTACGTCTAGTTAGGGGGGACCAGATGCCTAGATTAAGTAAAAATACAGAGTGCAATAGTAAAACTAACCAGACCTAACCAGACACGTTAGTAAGATGTGTGTCAGTGTGTATATGCTTAACGAGCTGAACGTTTGTGGTTTCACCAATGTTATTTTTGTTTAGCATGTGTGATCCACTAGGCAAAATCAGGACAAACAAACGTTTTACTAATATTATAACAGAACATATAAAAGCAGATTTGTTGTGTTATAGTAGTTCTGATTACAGCGGTGTCTTGTTCGGACGCTCCCCAGGTCAATAGGATTATAAGTCATCATACCATATAATTATTGTCAGAACGCTTAGCAAAATTGTAGTTATTTTCCAACTTTGAAACGCTAATCGCTTCCTTAAAGCTCTTAGTGTAGTTATTTGCGCTAAAACATGGGACTGCGATAATTATGTACAAGGTATTTTGGTTGTGTAGCAGTCAGCTCTCGTTTCAGTTCCATTATTAAGACTTATTGGACAGATAGCAATAGCATCTTTCGCTTAAATATTTGTCTCAAAATATTTAGAAATAAACCAGTTGGTCAATGATGTACTGCCAACAACAACAAATACAAAGTGATAAACATTGGCTACAAGCTTCTATAATTCAACAGCCGAACGGGAGTTGTTTTTCGTTGTCAGTGTACAGGACCCGCTTTAGCTATTAACGACTGGGAATTTCTCAAGCATGTGAGTACATGTCTTCAAGTCCGTACGTTCAGATGATCATGTATTCCGTTCGTTTCCAATTTAAACAAGGCAGGAGTGGACTATAATCAGCAATGATTAGACAAAAAACAAGGAGCACCGATGTCTTAGTAAAAGAGGTGGCATACGATAATATCATTTGCCCTAGTATGTTATATAATATTATTACACCAAGAAGATTACAGCCAAAAATTTAAGCGCGGAAGTCGACACAGCTGCCAGAGATAACATACCTTGCTGCGGCTAACATATGGAATTTGTTAACCCTTTGCCGCATCTTGCACTTCCGATTCATTACACGGGAACGACACTCACAGCACAAATTAACAAAACAGTACGGATTGCTCTACTCTCTCTCTTTACAGGAAAGTACACATTTTTGAAAGACTGTCCGTTTTTCAGCAACCAGGCTCTTTATGCTTGTTCCGAAGTCTTGTAAATTGTTCCGAAGTCTGAAACTTGACAGGATATGGAACCATCTCACGCCGGTGCACTCGGTTGTACGATGTGAGTAAGAAGCCGTATTGTTTATTTCATGTCGGCTATCCACCTGCCACTGGAACAACGCAACTAAGGCTCAGGATGCCGCGTACAGTACAATACGAATGTGTTCTTTCGGAGTGGGAAGCTAAAGTCTAACAGACCGGACAAGAGGTCGAGCTCGCTGGCGTGGTGCATTTGCCTGCGCCTCGCGACTGGAGGAGACACCAGATAGGTGCGCGGGTTCGAGCCCCACCGTTGCACATTTATATTTATAGGGGTCCGTCAATTAAGCAATGCGAAAAGCAGTTCCGTGGACGTTAAATCTTGGCTAAGGGTCAGCCCCAAAAAGTTTTTTTAAGGCCGGGCAGAAGGTCGGGGGTTTCGACCTATTTTATTTCGTGCAACTTCGGTCTGGTCCTGCGTTGTGGCGGTCGCTACGTATATACCAGGTACATATCCAGGTACGAGTAGTGGGGGTTGCGCACCTGCCGGTGTGCCTTCACTGCTGTGCCAAATACCATGCAGTGCAATATGCAGCACTCAACCATAACTCGTTGCACTACTTCTCTCACTGGAAGGGTGAGGAAGATAAATCTTATACATGAAGTGAATATTGTACTTAATTTGAGTAAAACCGTATTAGATTGAAAAATCTCTTGGCAACTGATAACTTCATCCGCGTCTGCAGATCAGATGAATATCTCCATAAGTTTAAGTTCAATCAATGCCTTTCCTATAACAATAGTATTCAGAAAATATATTTTAATTGCAGAAATTTTTATTATGTAATAAAATGATTATGCAAAGCATACGTATAGTACGTGCACAATATCACATTTTCATATGGATGCTACAAAATCTTCATTGTTTCATACTATTGTCTTGTGGCATTAAATAGGCGCATGTGTGCGTCTCGCTTGCTAACGATCTACCTTTCGGAGCTAATACGAATCCATACGAAGTCAGCTAAATGCTGACATGTTTGTCTCGAATACAAGCGGTTGCTTCACATTAGCCGCATAGATCGCTCACTCCGCGCTACAAATAATATGCACAAATTTATCAATAAAGAGCATAAGCAAAAGGCTCTGTAGTACCGTTCACTGTGAGCAGCCTCCCATGCCGTGGCCATTATAGGATAAATTCCCATTTTACTCTACTACCAACCTAGGACTGGTTAGCTGCCTGCCAAAGTTCCACTGCATCCTTGAGTGGAACTGACATTAGTCGATTGTAGGGGCATTGTTTTTTTAAATAATTCGCAAAATCTGTGCATACGGCGTCAACAGCAATGCCATACTTAGTAAATATAGCAAATTTGTTAAAGAAGTAAAGCAACACTTATATCAAAGTATTGGTTGAATAATGTGCTCAGAAGAGTCGATACGCACAGCGCATCCCTTATAAAAAATGGCAGAAAATACTTCAGAGAGCGTGTGCCTTTTATCTTTAGTATTGTGTGATATACGGCCCCTGGGATCGTTTATATTCTTCTTATATAGTTAAAACAAAAAAAACTACAGTTAATGAACGCACAGACGCGTGTACAATTCCCAAAACTTCAGCCGAAGCAGGTGTGCACGCAAATTATCTTTAAATTGAAGCCGTTAGATGCGTTAGACGCATAGTTATAGAAACGACTGGAGTCGCCAACCTTCGCAATGCAGCATTTAAATGTTGCCTGTTATGTCTTCAAAGCTGTTTCTAGATCTCATTGATCTCAATATATATATATATATATACATCTTTGATTCGTCTTCTGCCATAAAGGAATACGCATCCCCTTCGTTACTTGAGATAATGTGAATTTTGTAAAAAGATTAGTTGGCTTGGCTCATTATAGGCAATGACGCCAATTGTGTCAAGGCAGTGTTCGGGAATCAACCTCTTATTTGCGTTTGCGTTGCATTTACCAACATTGATGCACCGGTAATTGACAAATAGATCTAGCAATCAGTTCCTCGATATGCAACTCCATACTGTCAAAAGTCAAGAGCATAGTTCTAAAATACCTGTACACATAAAGGGCAAACACAGCCGGCAAATACTATTCAGGCAGTAATTGGGCATTTTACAATGCCCAGCTGCAATGCCTAGCTGACTGTTGTGTCCCTGGGTGCTTATCAAAAGTTACCTACGAGTACAACGCAGCCTTCAGGTCACTACCGGAGGCGCAACTTATCTGACCATTCAAAAATAATACCCGCAGCAGGAGCGAAATGAATTACAATCCAAGTTTTATGGGGGCAATTAAAGTAATAATGCTACTTTGCCAAGCATAGCTTTAGGTCAGCCAGTACAGGTGCGAGTGCTGTCTCTCGTATCGTGTAGATTCACAACGTGTTCCTCAAGTCCGCGCAACAATATGAGCGCTGAAGTTAAAAGGTCAACGCAGTTCTGCACATGGCTGTGTGTTCTATGTTTTAATGTCTTGCAAACTTTCGATTACGCTTACTTATTGGAGTCATGTTGATGACAATGGCAGTATCCAAGGTTGTACAACGGACAATGTATCACTAGACAATCTACAGAAACCACCACTAAGCGCACATCTTTTCTAGCCTCTCCAATCAAAGCTTTGAAAACAGTATGTTAGCACGTGTGTCATTGGTACACCTCAGGTCCACTAGGAATACTAAGATACAGGAAGCGCTGAAGACATTACGCCAGAGATCGTCCTGCAGTCTTCCTTCACGGCTGATATAATTAAAATTAATCGTTAACGTCTAACGGACACTTCTGGATGCTTTCCACTCCTTTCGTGCGCTTCGCAACACAGAAACTGTGAAGCGCTTTTTGTGGACACTATTTTCAGCCACTTCAATCTCTAATGGAAACTAAATCGCGTCTCTACGAGGTGGATTCGTTTAAAACTAGAATCGAATCAACACGTAAAAACAAATTTCGAGGTTTTGTAGGCTATACGTTGCGTCAAGAAATATAGAAGTCCCGGATCGCATTCATACATATATTTCTCAAACATTCGACATAATTTAAAAACTATCAGTTAAAACAATATTATATTTATGTAGTATCTCTTCTGAATTGTAAGGGTCCTATCACTACTATTTTGTTCTTATTATTCGACTGTAAAGCTTGCAAGCGTACGATTTGAGATGGTCGACAAAATTGCACTTATATATGGGCGTACATTTGTAGTTGATCTTGTAGAAGAATGCAACGTATTACGAATGCTATTACTGTTTTCCCCGACAGACAATTATCTGATGCACAGACATGTTAGAAAAAACTTCATTTACTCATTGAATGCGAAGATTTACTTCACTGATGAATCTGTAACAAAGTGTAAGAGACGCGTAGACATAGGCCGTTTTTGTCGGCAAGAACTGAATCATATAGGTATTTACAAACTCTAAAACGGGTAGCTGTTTCTCCTTAGCGATTAAGCAAAATACATTTTGATGTCTCATCCTTCGAGTTTGCGTTAGCCCTGATCTTTAGATAAGTTGGTAGTTTTTGCCTAGAAGCCTTACAGCTCCTTGTTACACATTAGTGGCAAATACGTCGATCACTGGGTTGCTTGACACCCCTCCAAAGGTTACAATTGTATTGCCATTGGTTTCAAACACGCAATCTTTAGCCGACTGCCGCCATCATGTCGAATATGGTTAGCTTCTCTGGTGAACGGATGCATTGATGAAGGCGGATGATTTGTTGACCACGTACTGTCTGCCTGCACCTCTCACTATTGACGCTTGGATGCTCAAACCGGGTTCCGTTCCGCCGGTCTCTGCCTGGCTGCTGACACCCGGCTTGCCTTCAACTCATAACAGGTGTAACGCAAAACGCCTGCAACTCATCCAGGCCTTTCGTGTTCTCAGGTTGCCCCCCTGTTACTGTCGGATGCTCTTGCTGCCGTCCCCCTGGCACTTTGATGCGGCTTTTTCGGTCTGTTTCCTGAAGTTGACGCCCCAAAGACTAGTAGCCGCATGGTGAACGGTGGTTTTCCTTAGCAAGGCAGCCTTATCGTAAAGCAACAGTGGCGATGATCCTTAGTGTAACCAGTGACCGTGCTGCATGGAATGATTTTTAGGTTCATCTCCTGTTTCTAAGGGTCTTAGATTCTATTGTTGACCTTCTCACAGGCTGCCGAAAACTGGGAGATGGTCACGACTGGGAGTCGGCGTCCACGTCCATCGTTTGAGTTAGAAGACTAGACTAAAAATTGCTAACCTGGCTGCACACTTAACAGTTATACATTGAGTCCTAAAATGGCTTTTGCTCGTCGAGGGTCATACTTGTCAAGTAAATCAGCCAATAGAGTGCGGTAGACCCGTGACCGCACTTTGCTGATCGCTTCCGCTAGCTAGGGCTATTTTCTCCACAAACTGACTGCACCTGTCAACAGCTCTTTGGTGTTTGCGGAATGGCAATTGAGTTAGTATTCAGATCTGTGATTGCTCTTCTTCAGCCGCTTTCGCACACCCGCTTTGAAGCAACCCTCAAGGGCACACCGTTCACACATTTAATTGCGGCGACAGCTAAGTACGTCTCATACTCTTCCATCACCCTGCTCTTCACTCTCATAACAACATCCACTAAATCAAAGCCCTCGTCCGAGCTCTTTTTCAAGATGAGCATCCCTGGGAAAAGATCTTTCGTCGTGCTACTCTGCATGTTTAATTTTGACTGTCCCTTCTCCTAAGTGCCACCGAGAGACCCGCATGTGAAAAGCGTGTGATATACGGTATCGGCTTTGCCGGCATCGCAAAAGACACGTTTGTATTCCTCAATATTTTCAATCTTTATCATATAGGTGTAGCAACTTCTAGCAACTGATACTAGAAGTTGCCACACCTATATGGCCTCGCTCTGTTCCGCTATATTAGGTGATGACACTTCATCCACCGATTGACCCCCTTCAAAGCGTCGTTTGCTCGATTTTCCAACAGGTTCACGTTCCTTGCGGTGACTAAAATTGCCAGATCTTCGGCATAAACGACGAATTCAACCCCGTGAGGCCTGCTCATCTCTAGCACGCTGTCATATGTTAAGTTATACAGCATAGAACCTAGTACCTACCTCGTGGTACACCTGCAGTCATGGCGTACTCCCTGCCGTTGTACTCCACAGCTAGGTACGGGGCTATCAGACGCCGAAAATACGCTGCTACTCCCTTATTCTCCACCGCAGTTTGCGCGATTAGGTGAGTCTGCCCGCCTTGGAAGCCGTGTTAGGAAAACAGATGGACTGTAGGTGCGGCCGTTTTAAAGACCGGGGAGGGGGGCTTACTTCGTGCTTTACAGGACCTTTCGACATTAGGCATATGCTCGCTTCCAAAAGTTTGCCATCGCATCCTAGGACCGTGCCCTCTGACATCAATTCAGCCGCTAGCTGAATCTCCTCAAGTGCTTTAGGTGAGATATCCTCCTCATTCGCCGCAATCGGGTCCCGGTTTTTCTCCGTCTGCGTTGGAAAAAGGTTAACGACAATGCATCTGGTAGGATCATCGGTGCTATCGTGCCCAGTTTGCCACTTACGATTTTGTCGGGCCTCTCCCACACGTACTGGTTGATATCCTTTATCAACTGATTCCAACACCAAAGTTTACTCTTGCTGATGGCAATCTTCAGATTCGAGCGTTCTGTCTTGTAGTCGGACCAGATGCGGGCGCTTCGTCTGGCTTCATGCGGCGCGGCGCTCCAGTGCACTCTCTCTGTACAGCATCCGCTTCGGGAAACCATCAGTACTTTGCCACAGCGTTTCTCCGCCCAACTGTGATAAAGCTAGTGTTGCTTCCTTGCATGCCTTGAGAAGGATCTAATACACTAGGCATATTTATACCGCGACATCGACTGCTCTCTATATCTTTGTTTGGTAACAATACGGGGTCTGGGGATCTGTAAGCTGTTCTTAATGCGACTATTTTTCTCGCGCTCTTTTTTGTGTCTATTTTTTTATTTCAACCGCACATTTTGTGAGGTGGCGTCCGGCCAGCCACATCGGTATATATATATATATATATGCCATTTTTATGTACTGTTCGGCTTTGCCCCTTTGCGTTGAACTTCTACTGTTAACTCGCGCTCGCCTCAAACCTGGCGTTTGACGGGCTGCTCCAGTTTTTCCTTATTGCTAGGTTTCGACGTTTACGTCCCATGGTCTATCTCGTTTGCACTTTACGCCGGACTTCTCCGTTAGCTGCCCCGTTAGAGTGGTTGCTAGGGCCTCATTTGGTTCTGACAACAGGCAGAGGTCCAATCCCAGCCTGTCTACTGATGCCGCCAGGAGGCCATGTGCGACTCTGCACCTATTGAGATTAATTTGAAGGACTTTAATTTCTATAGTTTGACGAGTTTACTGAGTTCCTTTGCTCCGTTCTTGCCGCCGTCCCTGCATCTGCCACAGAGTCTCTGGACGAAATAGGAGAATTCGTCGTGTGGGTTTTACTCGATCTCTTCCAGTCATTTTTCTCCGCTCAAGGTTTGCCTATTATAGTGTCTATTCTGTTGCCGGGTAACTTGCACCATTATTTGATTCCTCCTCTTGGAATAGTAGACTTATTTATTTCCTTCACTGATTTTTCTTTCCTTCACATTCGGCCATCCTACTTCTGTAGATAGGGCATACCATTAAGTTTCGTAAGTGCCCTGTCACAGAACCTATATTGCGCTTTCTCATTTTAGCCTGCTTTAGGCTTTCTCTGGGAAGTTACAATTTCAGCACGGCTTTTCCGACAGACAAGTCCAGAGTGACTTTAGCTTTAAAAGTCTGTTTTTGCAAATCAAATTCAAGATCATCAGATTCACACAAACATCCGGTAAAAGCTTACCCAAATCACGCAGCAGAAAAGTTTGAAAAACATGTCTGCTGAAGGTGAAATCTAGTGAAGCTGAACATAATTATTGCATTTTGTGTCTAACTGACATTGGGTCCACTAATATTGGTCTTAGAACCGTCAATTCTCTAATGCCTTTTTATAATATCCTTGTCTACTGTTAATGCTGCTGGTAACATTTGGTAGCGCATTACATTTACCAGATCAACTTGTTTGTTGTATTCATAGAACATTTTTAAAAGGATCTTTTAAATCTGTACTCTTATGGAAAATGTGCATTTAGCAACGAATATGAGGTGTTTCTACCTAAAATCTAATACGTAAATGCGAAAGAAAATTACTTGTTACTGCATTTGCCCCTGCCAAGTTAAATAAACGTAGGAGAGGCACAAATCTGGAGCTCTCTGAGCAGACTACATCAGATACAAGTCCACTGCAACGTTTAGTCCAAAATGTATTGGTACGCTGTGCACATAAAACATGTCCCACCGCATGGTACGACGCTTTAATGCATGATACAATAGTATAGTATACGCTTTACTGTACGATAAATATGAACGTATTGTTTATTAAGATATTATTTTTTTAGTATATTATAATCTTATTCGTATACTAATTTCATTATTCAAGCGGCTATATTGTCTTTTTTTCAAGGCAGCCGGTTACATCAAACAAACGGATGCATAGTTAATTTTCTCTGCATTCGTTTGTTTGGCGCGACAAAAGGCGCGACCTTCCGTCCACTTGTCCGTCTAGTTAGTAGCTACTTGTTAACCAGCCTCCGTTGAGCCGCTCACACTGCACGCGCCGCAGAAATTCCGCCTCATCGGCAGTAGAGTTGCCGCTGCTGCTGCTGTTGCTGGTGATGACGCAGCCTCCTCCTCTGTTGCCTCCACGTATTGATTCGGTGACGCCCGTCGCCACTAACTCAGCACGGAGGCCGCTGTCTTCGATGTTGAATAGCCTTGCCCTTGAGCGGGCCGCCGGGCTCGCAGGCGCACGGACACACGAACGTACAAGTGAGCAAAGAAATGCCCCGCCCATGCTCTGAAGGGCATTCGGGCTCCAGCCCCGATCTGTGTTGTCTGGTGCGTATATTTCGGCTCATGCGTGGGCTACTCGCGTTACAGCCGCACGTGCCAGCAAACGAGGATAGCAACGACAAGACAGCAGCCAACACGAGGATAGGATAGGTGGCCTCCGCGGTGGCGACGACCATAACAACAATAATAACCGTCACCATCGTGGGCATACTTTATAGACCCCATCGTAATGACCAGCGCGTGTAAATCGGATAGTGCGACAGTTGGTCAATGAGCCGCTCTGAGGAGCCGTTCATGCCGGCGTGTCGCGTGTTGAGCAATGCGATTAATAACCACTCGTTTCGATTTGCATGTTCGTGTGTGCGCCTTGAAGCGCTTGCTGTAGCCGTTCTAGGATGAGATGATTTAATAAATATATGACAAAAACAAGAAGAAACGCTAGCGCGCCGCTCTGCGTCTCAAATACGTCTACACCGTGCGTAGTGCTGCGCATGGTGAACTTTTTCTCAATGGAATGAGCATTTCTGCTCATTCTGCCGGTCACGCTTTCTACTAAACTTTATAAAGGTCAAGCCTACGTAGTAGTAACATATATATATATATATATATATATATATAAGAGGGCGGATCGAAAAGCTCTAGTTCATAATTATTTCAACCGAATATCAGAATCAAGCTAAAATACTGATGCAATCTCTTCTATATCTCGAAACTTTTTATATGTGGGAACAGGAAGAAGCGCGGAGCGAGGCCCGGCAAATGTGGGGGCTGTGGAAATATAGAAATTGATTGTTTATTGTTTTTAAATCAAATAACCAAAATTAGTGACTGTGTGTACCGGTGCGTTGTCGTGATGGAAAATCCGAGAGTTTGACTAGAGTACAGACCTCTTGCACCGGATGTGCTCATGGAATTTTCCTTAAAAGTCGTGGTAGCTTTCCTTATCGAACGAAGATCCAGTTAGCAAAAAATCGTGGAAAATGATTCCCTTGTAGTCGACAGTCAAGAAGGCCTTGTTGTCAGATCTGCTCTGTCTAAATGTCTTCGATTGACTCTCTTCTTGGAAGCACCACTAGGAAGATTGGGCTTTGAGCTCTGTGTCGTACCTATACCCATGACTCCGGGAATCACTCTCTCAAGCAGTCCAACGTCTTCCGGCGATTGTTGAGTACAATATCAGGAACTTTTGCAACGTTTTCTTTCGTTATCCGACGTCGAAAGCCTTCTCAAAATCTCTTTACATTTGTCGTGAAATCAAAATTGCCACGAATACACAGTGCTTTGGGACACTGCATGAACAACATAAGCAGTTGCTAATATTTCCACCACTTAGGAATATATGATTCTGTCTTTCACACAGAAGTTGATGCAGATTCGTTGCTCGTTCTCTTTCGGCTACTTAAAAACCACCGAACCCCATTGTCGTAATTTCTTTGAACCAAACTCAAACAACAAAGAGGTTTGGCCTATGCGTAAGTGTTAATTTGCTCTTCTAAGCGAAACAAACCAGAATACCTTGGAGGTTTCTGTTCAATTTTTAGATTTCAAAGTACTATAACTTGTTAATCTTTGCTTTGCTAATTGTATCTGTTGTTGTCGTTGTTGTCGTCGTTGCTGTTGCTGTCGTTGTCGTCGTTGCTGTTGCTGTCGTTGTTGCTGTTGTTGTTGTTGTTGTTGTCATTGTTAATCTTGTTGTTGCGGCCGGTTGCTACTCCGAGAGAATACTCTCAGCTGCAAACAGCAACAGCAAATGCCACCTGCAACCATTTGACGTTGCAGCTGCAGGCGACAGCAATTGCAGTAGCCAAGCGAACGGTACTCACTTTAGCCACAAGCTGGGTCGGTCGGTCGGTCGACGGAGCTCTTTGGCGGTACACAACCGTCCCAACCAACAAAAGTTCGTACCCCACGCCGTACCTCCCTGTAGAGTTGCACGAAGCCAGCCCCGGACGACCACGACGACGCTGGCCAAGACAGACGCTGCGACGGTAGCTGTTGTCATTCAACGACGTGGAGCAGACCGTTAGAAGATCCGACGGCAGGCAGGCAGTACATTCCAGACAACGTTTGTCGTCGCTGTCATTGTTGCATTCGGCGGTCGCCCCCGCTGCTGCTGCTGCTGCCATCGCAGACTAGATAGATATGCATACCAGTGTGTGCCGCGGTTAGCATCATCGTCACGTACCCTTTGACGCGGGCCAGACTCGAGGGCAGTACATTGCGGGCTCTGCGTGCGTTATTTTGTCGCAGTGAATCACACTGACACGCACACAAATCAGCTAAGCGTGCTAAAGCGCCGCACAAATGGCGCCTTCATCGTACACTGCGCCATCGTTGGTAGGCATTAGATTCAAAATACGCTCAAAACGCACCCTTCACTTTCATATTTTGCCTGCACCCCATCACCACCTCTGCGGAGCTCGGAACGCCAGCCTTGTAATGTGAACATGTTAGTGCAGAAATGCGTGTACTATTGGTAGGCGAATTACAAAACCAACAGCATTTATATATATATATATATATATATATAATCTGCGTGTGCGAGTGCACGGGCAAGCAAGCTTCGTTGAAAACTATTTTAGCAGACGTCTTTGTCATTATACCCGGCCGATACCGGCTTAAGGAGAATGATGGCAGTTCGAGATTGCTTGCGAGTGCAGAGCGCTATAGCTGCAACTGCACCCCACATGTTCTACAGGGAATAATAGTACTATAGCAAATTGGTTTAATCTAATTTCTCTATAAATACAAGTGCACGTCTGAGCAATCTACCATGAAATGTAGATGACGTAGGCCACTAGTCTTAAATTATTTGTGTAGTCGATTTATTAGCGTCAACTAGTTCACTCATAACTACAGTCGTATTATTTATTCATAAGTGCTAACATCCCTTTAAGGGTCGACTACAGATAAACGCAACTATCCTTTCTCGAAGAGCTCGAGGACGACCCATGGGGCCGCCCGTATAAGATGGTGCGGGGTTTTCCCCCCTTCAAACGAAGAATGGAGCTTACTTCGGAGGAAACCCGGGAGCAGTCATGGCACTTTTCCCGCGGCACCCGCCCTTTGACCGAACCCCGTACTTAGAAGACACAGGGGAGTCTGAGGACAGCATACCAGAGGTAACCCCGCACGAAGTTCTCGCAGCGGGGGAACGCCTCATGCCGGGAAAGGCACCGGGCCCAGACGGGATCCCCGTCTCTGCGGTTAAGCTCCTGCTGAAGGAATACCCTGAGGCGGTGGCCGCCGCGGCGACGGAGATGCTTCGGACGGGCTTGTTCCCTATCGCATGGAAGGCCGCGGACCTCGTGCTAATACCTAAGGGCCCCGGCTCGTACCGGCCCATATGCCTTCTCGGCTCCCTGGCCAAGGCTTTCGAGTCCATCGTAGAGGCACGACTCCGAGGAGAACGGCCTCCTTTCCGAGGCCCAATATGGGTTTCGTAAGGATCGCTTCACCATTGCAGCGACAAAGAAAATCCAACTAAAGGCCGAAAGCATTCGCGACTCGCCGCCCGGATGCCGAGATCTATTTTTAGCAATACTACTGGACGTGAAGAACGCTTTCAATAGCCTCCCGTGGAGAGTCATCCTTGATACTCTCCACAGGAAAAGGGTGCCCTTTTACTTAAGACGGATTTTATCGAGCTACCTACACGACAGGATTATCCACTCACACGACCAAACTTTTAACATGACCCCAAGGGTGCCGCAGGGCTCAATACTAGCCCCCCTGCTATAGAACATCACGCACGATGACGTGCTGCGGCTGGGGGATCTCCCACCCGGAGTCGAACTCCTCGCCTACGCTGACGACCTGGTCCTCACCGTCCAGGCCCGGACAATAGGCCAGCTTGCGGCGCGTGCGAATGAAGCCCTCTTCGACATTGCGCACTGGATGCAAATAACGGGGCTTACCCTGGCCCTCGCTAAAAGCGAAGCTATTCTCCTGGTGGGTCAAAGGGGCTTGCCCCCGCCGCACCTTGTCCTGGAGGTCCAGGAGATTGCTGTAGTCAATACTACAAAGTACCTTGGGGTCTTCCTGGACCGGGGCCTCCGGGGTATTGAACACCTACGGCGGGCGTCAGAGAGGGCATTGAAGATCGCCAATAGTTTCGCGCGCCTCATGCTAAACACATACGGCCCTAAACAAACAAGAAGAAGGAATATTATGTCCGTGGCCGAGTCAGTCGCCTTATACGGGGTTCCGGCCTGGCCTACCAACGCTCTGAAGACTAGGGCAAATAGAACCCGCTTACGGCAGGCTCAACGGGTCGGAGCCCTTAGGTTCACCATGGCGTACCGCACGGTTAGCACAGCGGCGGCGCTCGTGCTCGCGGGCACTATCCCATGGGACCTAAAGGCAGAAGAGCGCCGCCGCCTGTGGGGCAACCAGAGCCTTAAGAAGGAAGAGGCACGGCAACACACAATGCAGCTATGGCAGGGGGAGTGGGATGGCCTGGCGGAGGGGGACCCAGGTGCCAGTCTCCGCAAGCTGGTCCCTAACATCAAGGACTGGCTGTACCGGCCCGGTGGGGAGCTCACCTTCCACACCACCCAGATTTTGACGGGGCACGGCGACTTTCAGTCGTACCTATTCAGGATCGGGAAGGCCCCCAGCCCCACGTGCGTCCACTGCGGCAATGGACTCGAGGAAACTCCAGAGCACACAGCTCTGGCGTGTCCCGCATGAGCGGAACAGCGTCACCCCTTGAGGACTCTAATGAATACGCACATTTTTAATCTACGCGACGTCGTTCTGAAGATGACAGAATCCCTGGAACACTGAAACTTGACAACAGCGGCTTTTAACAAGATTTTACAAGCTAAGACATCGGCCAACAAGCTGCGACTTTTGCGATTCCCTGCGGCTACCAGGGACAACTTTAGCCAGGAGTAAGAAGACTCGCCCTCTCTGACTGCTTGATGCACGCGCAAGCAGTTCCCGGTCAGTTGGGAGACGGGGACATGACTGGTTTTTAGTGGGTTGGAGCCCCACACTACCCGCCCACACTCGCAGGGACTCCCTGCAGTGGTGTCCGTGTGTGCAACCGCATTTTCCAGTAAGTCAACTTGAAAAAAAAAAAAAAACGCAATTATATCAAGATAGCCGCAAGAGCCTGGAAAAACACTCGTCAATCAGACAACGTGCACTTGGGGTGAAGATGGGTTGTAGCCTGGTATCGTAATTCTAGCGTGACGTTGTTGGCGGGTCTGTTTGATAAGTCTTGGAATCAACGCGGACACTATGCCGCTGAAAATAAAATGACAGACAAATAATCTATATGCAAACCCTGTAGCAAAATTAACACAGAAAGTGGAACTATAAAATTCGTTCGTGGATATCTCTGTTTGACTTTCCATATTAACGCCAGAGGGAACGCGGTTCACACTCTACCGATAGCATCTTAAACCATATCTAGTATGCACTGCGTACCAGGCAGTATGAAAAAAGATCGTACATGCCAACCCCAGTATAAAAAATATAGTACATGCCAATCCCAGAAAAAATATATTACATGTCTATATAGCTTACCTCTGCAAGATGTTACACACATCCTAGAAGGCAAAGAAACGTGCTTATAGACATACGTATGTGAATAAATCAAAACAAACAATTGTCGGAGAGATGCAGTAAAGCGTACAAAGGCCGTAATTCTCACTTTTAAAGTAAATTACTCACTAATACTCGCATTTCGTGTTTAATAAATTGCGCTACATCTCATCAAACCCCTCGTTTGCGACTGAAACGATATTCTCTAGAATTTTCTACTATACGCCCTGAATCGCTGACTTGAGACCTTTCAAGCTAGCGTATTTTTTTTTGCAGCACACCGGGATGTCAAAATGTCTCAGAGAGAAAATTCCGTGGAGTTCAGGTCGTGAACCACCGTTTTCGAAGATATTATCTGTGGAAGGTCGCAGGGCTGTTGGTGAAATGGGCTCACGCCGTAGGCTTCAATGCAAAAATATTACATAGAATCATCTTTATTATCACATAAAATGCGTGGTACAATCATTATTATCAAATATGTGTTGTTTTCAATGTGCGTATTTCTGAAGGAGAAACGAAACTAACCGCCGTATATCAAAAAAGTGTCCTAGCAATTCACCTTTGTTTAGTTGACGTAGAGCAGAGATGTTGCCTTGCATAAAACGTAAGTCAATACAAGGAACAACATTACCTAAATAAACGTTTTGGGCAACGGTGGGTTTCGCACCTATGTGTCTCCTCCGGTCGCGAGGCGCAGGCGAGTACACTACGCCACCGGGCTTGACAGGAACAACATGACCTAACATGCTTTGAAAGCATCTGATCTGTAGACGTCTCAGGAACGTGTCTTGGATGCTTTCGACAAACTTTCTGTATTTACGCAGATGACAATCCTTTAATATCAACAGGTAGTAAAATGAGACATTGAATTTTGATTCGTGCAAGACAAACCCAAAGCAGTTATCTCGGCCCAGGTCATAACAGACCTAGTTTCCTGGGCCCGAGTGGCTCTTAATTGGTCAGCACTATGGTCCCAAATTGTTTCTGAGCAAAACACGGTTGCTTTCTGAGTTTATCGCTTGTTCGATAGTTAAGAGGGTCCTATTGCTGAAAGTGATGTTGCACGTCAAGAAGCATTTTTGCTCGAGAGAAACGTACGTTTTTCTTCTTCTTTGCAGTATATTCTCGAATCTTTTTGAAACTTGTAAGGCTTCTTACTCAGATTGCGTTGCAAAATGCATACGATGCTTCTTTCCAAAGTCGCCAGCTTCGTGCACGGCGTCGAGTTGGTGTATTGCAACAGACATCTCACTTTCTTCATGTTTTTTTCGTTGAAGTTGCAGTCGGTTTTGCCGCACGTCCGTGGCTTGTAGCGATGCTGTCTGTGTAAGTGTGGCTTTTTAGAGTGAGCAGCACAAATTACTTTTTGACCCCGACGGGTGTTAACTCCTTGACAATCTCTACTGGATGCTTGTCAGCCAAATGGAGCCAAAGCATGTCTTCTTCCTCTTCGCTGCCATCGTGCACACAACTTAAGCACAGCAAACGCCAACGACTTCAAATAGTTCGTAGGACTACAACATTGCACTCAGTTCGCTCTCGTTTTAACGCCAAGCAACTTTTCTATCGAGGCGACACGTTGGTTGCCGCACCCTGCACCTGCAGTAACTTTAGATAAAACCAGGAACCTCGTAAACTTCTGCTTGCAAGAACTAAATGCGAGCTCCGCTAAGAACGAACTCGTTATTAATATTGCAAAGACAAGTATTCCACGCTTTAGCAAAGATGGACGGGCATGCAAGAGACGACGAGAGTTAGTAAGCTTGATGAAGAGAGTCTGATATTACCACTTCACATACTTATATACCATGTGCGCACATAGACGCAATGCTAACTTTTAGATTATCCTTTACACGCCAATTAAAAAAAAATGCGTGCACTAAAGACTATCGGAAACATCTGAAGGTGACATTGAATGTACAGTGTGAGACTGCACTTTGTGTCACGCTTGACCCAAATACGCAGTATCTACGGCAGGTTAGCTAAGAGTAGTTAAAATTTGACAAACGTACAAGATCCGTGGCGTTACCAAATATGTGCAGGACACCAGAGTGTTAATAACAATGTATAATAGCCTTAACATTTTAACATATGATATAACAATAATTTTGTTTTACTATCGTGACATTTGCAAATTAGCAGACTTCGTTAGACGAAATGAATAAAGTTGATATGAAAATAAAAACGAGCGCTTTTAAAGTGAAAGTTGAGCCATTTATTACGCACTATCTGTGTACACTAGCACCGTCACTAACACTGCAAAACTGGAGAGAACGTTTATAGTGGATTCAGTACAGCGCAGATATCATTGCCAAGAAGTCGCTATAATTGAATTCGAAAGGAATGCAACATGCATTTTGTTTCCCAAATATTTACGGATAGGCTCGCTTATGAAACAGAGCGCTGGAAGGGCTCGGCTTGAATGTAGGCAAATCAAGTTACGCTTCGTAAACTCACATGGCACGAATATCTTCAATTTAAATGAATACTGTTTTCAGCTAGATTACTGCGTATACAGGCACTGTGGATAGACCAACGTTGACAGACATCCCGCGTACTCTTACGCACGGAACTAGACACAACGTCGGTAACGGCTACAGCAATGGACGCAACTTCTCTGTAGGACCAATTGTAATTTACCAGGCAGTTTGGATAAAATTAGCTTTAAACTAGACAAACGAAGTAAGTTTACTACATTTAAGATACATTTAGTTTTAAACTAAACAAAGATTCTGTCTTTGCGGCAGCTGCTGCGCTTGTGTGCCCTTTTTTTATACAGTGGTCAATAACTATTCAAGCAAGTCACCAGCACATCGGCACCCCCAATGGCCACATTTCATTAGTGCGCCGACCGAAATTTAATCCCAAGGTTAGCTCTGTTATTAGCTTACTTAACACGCCTAGTCGTAGTTTGCCCAACTTAGGCCTTTCACTATTACGAGCACTAGCGTTTAATATTGTCCCGAGGAAACACAGGATATTGCGCATAAAGCTTACATATATATATATTTTTTTGTGTGACCTTCATCGGCCCATTGCTGTATGTTGACCCCTCTGATGTATGTAGATGCTGGTTTAAGACATTGGCTGGGTGTATAATCAATAACAGCGGAAAGGAGCGAAACCAAAGGGTTGTCTTTGTCGTTCTCATATAACAGCATGTAGATTTAGTGAATAATACACTTAATTCAATCCGATTCAATAACATATCATGACACATGTTGTAACGCACCTTTACCGCATCAAAAAGAATTTACGTACACTTGTATCATGTGGCATTGTTTGTTATAATAACCCTGAACTCAAAAACAATTTACAGCAACATGTTAAGATATACATGGCAAGCAAACTACAACCCCAAATATATATAAATATATGTGGGCAGAAGTTGCAGCCAGAATTACATTATGTTTGGTCTATATAGAAATATATAAGCAAAATTGCAGCCGAAATTAAATTACTTTTTGGTCTCAATGTGAGAATGAACTTAAGCAAGCTGGTGTTTCCATAAACTTTGGTATATTGGACGTAACTCTAAATCCCCTTTGAAGTTTGGCAAGGATTTCAAGTAACGTAAGCTGACCGAAAAAGTATACTATTCCCTGCGATCGTACCGAAAATCACTACTATATGGTCCTTGATATTCTCTATATCCCTATTGAATGGCCGATCGGGAAAAGCGCCCTTGTGCCGCCCAACCATTACTGCACGCAGTCCAAAACACTGATCCATACGTAAAATGCGTTGTAGAGTAGCTTGCAAGTGTATTCGTGATGTATCTTAATGCAAGTTTGATTATAGCAAGCCGACGCATAGTGAACTCCACGTGGACGTTAGCAGAAAACAGTGGCTTTTATGAGATAGTGTTATCCTTTCTAAAGGTCACCGCTGGAATTTTCTTTGCATTAATAGCAGTTCGGTTTGCTGCACACCAAGCGTTAAGGGCAGAGACATTCTGCCCGGTCACTTAGTATACCTCCTATATATACCTCTATATATGTATATCCCCAGGCTCAGGAGTGCATTTGTGAACGAGACAACTGCGACGATCCAAGCCGTGTCTTTAAGCCGGTTAAAAGCGGGGTGTGCGACATCGTCTGAAGCATCACAAGCGGATCTCAGTACGTGCGCTGAAACATCGGGAATTGTAGGCGCTTATGCATGACTAGAGTGTGAGCGAAAGACCCTAGTAGTGTAATAATTACATTCTAAGCCAGACAACGATTTTTTATGTATAGCAGCATAAAACACAGGTACCGCTCTCAGTAATGTATATGTATTTTTCGTTATAAGACATTATGAACATAAATTAAGTGCTAAAAAAATCTCACTTTGTTCTCGCGCCTTACAGGAGAATATGAATAGGTCGGAGCTGGTAGTCCACATTAAGAGATAAGCGACACGCGAACTATTGTAATTCTTAGACAAATTTACAAGCCTACCGTCATTTGTAGAGGTCTTTTATATTACTGTACCAATGCTTGAGATATATTATATTAAGCGTGCTCTGTAAGCTGCAGGAATGACCTCCTAAAGAAGGACGTTCTTTAAGCAGGTCTCACGTGGTATGGTTCGCTTGCACAAGTTCAGCGCCATTAGCATTGTAGGAATGTTTAAGTACAGAGCAGCAACTGATGTATTTAAATAGTATGGGTAGGTGAGCTTCTTGTGGGTTATGCTCTGCACTTCAGTGCTTTAGCTCACCAACGACAAGAGAACGGATAGATCACGAGAAATCATTGTGTCAAGCAAAAAACAGCTTTCGCTCAGCAAGAGTCATATCAGGCAACCATTAGCGTATGGAGTGAATTGCAATTAAATATAAGGAGTTTCAGACCACTGGTGAAATTCAGGCAGGATATTATAACTACCGGCTCGACATTATAGTAGACCATTGCCTCTCTTTGTGCGGTACCGAAGGGAATGCCCTTCATGTTACTCTGTATTCGTTATCAACGATTGTGCAGCATTCATTGTTTATATTCCTCTAATTCATTTATTTGTCTTCTTCGGATGAATGTTGGTGCATATCCGTGCAGCAGCATACGGCATGTGCTTACACGCAAAAAGACCTAAATTATCTGTAAGCTTAGCTCAAGAGCACGTGAGCGTCGCAGCTTATGTACTTTTACCATGCTTTTCCTCCTCTATATATCATCTAACTAACATACCTTGCCCGCAAACCTTAATAAAACACCAAAATAAGCTCACCATGATCGAGCGAAAGCAGAATGTGTGATTTGACCGCTTTCGATTTTGCTGGAGTTTGCGGCGTCAACTCGACCGTACATAGGTCATCCAATAAAACCCGTGACAGTTATGGATAAGGTGCCACATGCCTCAACTTGGCACCTACGCTTTGGATTCGACGCTCTCGGCCTAGCAACAATAAGACAAAATGTCGCAAAATGCTTGATCGAGTCTCATTGTGTTAAGTGCAGAACTTTTTTCTATTGATTGACGAGTCGATATCAATCGACGAGTTGTGGGTGGTATCCCCTAAACCTCAAAGTAGGGGGACAAGCAGTTCACGCCAGACTTCGTGCTAGATGTCCTTCCAATCAAATCGCTTCTTATTTTACCTTCAAGAGGTATATAAATGATATTGAAGACGTAGTGGATGCAGGTATTCAGATAGTGATGTGGAAGTTCAAGGGGAGGGGGTGTTAGATTTGCTCGGGGACGATGCGTACAAAGGGGTAGACATCCTCATTTTGACGGAGACCTGGGCACGAGAGCACTTTGATATACGGGATTCTATGGATACCACGCGCTGGCACCGCGCAGAAAGGGTCTGGGTATGCCGAGCGGGGGTGTATCCATTTTCATTAGGCCGACGGTGGGAGAAGTGCGCGTGGAAATAGTAGCAAAAAATCTAATCGTAATGTCATTCAAACCAGAACTAGTGGCTACCTATGTGCAACCGGCAAGGACGGATTCATCAGAGACGATGGTCGAGCGCCCCTTGCTGGGGATAGAAGCGTTACCCCGGAAGGCTCCGATGATCATAGGAGGGGATTTTAATATGAGATTAGATATGTTTGCCTCGGAACGAACGGTGGCCTTGCTAGACTTACTGGATGAGATCGGCTGTTGAGTAGTTAACGGGGCGACCGTGTGCACATATGAATGCCACTCCGGGACATCAGTTATTGATATTCTTGCAACCGATTTAGACATACGGGACATACAATTTACAGGAGACGACAATCTTTTACAGGAAGGTGCTGGACTCGGAAAACATATACCTATGGGTATCCGGGTAAAAACTAGAGGCAGTGTTCAAGGCAGCGTTAGTTAAACGGTTGGTTAAGAAAACTTATAAGGAGGAGAAGCAAAAGTACTGGGAAAAGAAAGAGTGGGTAGCAATAAGAGAGGCTAACGAACGTCCACATACGGGGCTGAAGCGGAAGGGGAGGAGACAGTGTTCCGTAGAGACGGACAGGCTAGTCGAACATTTCAGGCGAATATTGGCCGGTTCTGACACAACTCCGAAAGCGCCGCTAGAATACGAAGGCCCGTAGGATCAGACAACGGAGGAAGCAAGGGTTTGGATAAGGAGGGCAATCTTACTTAGGGAAGTGATAGAAGCAATCGAGAGAGCACCACGGGGGAAAGCGCACGGGAAAGAGTTGATAAGAAATGAACACCTGAAAGATACCCTGGTTCTCGCACCATGCTGGCAAGCCTTATTCAATGAATGTTTAAACAAAGGGCAAATTCCGGATGCCTGGAAGAAAGCGACCTTAATAGTCATTGCAAAAGGAAACGGAGTAAAAACTGAACCAGAAGCTTGGAAGGGAATAGCAATAAAAAGCTGTCCGTATAAGATATTCTCGGGAATAATATCTAGGAGACTGGGATCGTTCGTGGAGGAGCGGGGGGGGGGGGTAATATTGAAGGGGCAACATGGATTTAAGAAAGGAAAATCAACTCACTCAGCAATTCGGGAGCCGCTAGGTGCAATCTGTGATATGCCGTCCAGGCCGAGGGGTTGTATATGTGCGGTGTTTGTAGATTTAAAGGCAGCGTTTGGCATAACACCGAGGAATAAGATAGTTGAGAGCTGGCAAAATCGGAAGTTCCGGGAGCAGTTCTGACCTTACTTATCATTACGTTAAAACAAAACACGGTGCTGATCGATAACGGGGTCGGTATTGCGGGGGAGGTGGCTCAAACCACGGGTGTCGTACAGGGCAATGGACTGAGCCACTGCTGGTTTTGGTACTTTTGGTTGGACTACCAGAGCGGATAAGGGCGGGCTGAACTCGAGAGTGGGCCAGAATCTTACTGTATGCTGATGATGTGGTCATCTTTGGTTGCAGCCTTTTCAGGCTGAAACAAGGGGCGGCCGTATGGCCAGGGGTGATGTGCTCCAAATCAAGGAAGGAAATCAAATTTGTAAACAAATTTACATACCTAGGCATAACCTTATCAACATGCCGTAGCATTTTTCGATCACACATCCATGAGAGGGTCAGGAAGGCCACTATGGCAGCTGCGGCAATTAAAGGTCCACATATGCTTTCAGTTCATGCAGCAATTGCTCTTTTCGGGACAGAGATAGCACCTATAGTCACATATGACATTCCACTAATATGGGATAAGGTGAAAGTAGGCCAATTGCGTTTAATTGACGGGGTAAGGTTTTTCTATTTAAAGAGGGTTTTTGCGCTATCGACTACATGCAGGGATAGTGTTGTTCACGTGTTAGAGGGTGGCCCGCTGCTGACGGAAGATCTACATAAACAATGGAATCTAAAGAAAATGTGCGCCTTTGAAAATTATATGCAGAACTGGCAAACCAAAATTAGTAAAATGGACATAGGTATTTATGGAACAGCAACAATGAGGAGCACTGAATGTCGGGGTAGCGGGGTAAGAGATCGACATCTAACTGCGGCCTTTGCAGCCCACGGATTTCATCACATTCTATGCAACGTGGAGGATTTTCATGAACCACGGGATGAATGTCAATGCAAACAATGCTGGGGCAAATGTGATCGATACCACGCCGCGCTATGTCCGGCGGTTAGGTCCTTAGCAGAACAAGCGAAACGCTGGATTGCTAGTATCTCGCAACATTTTGATGTAACATAGACACATTTACCCAGCGTGGGTATTAATGAAACAAATAAATGATATTAAAATATTTATAATCTGTTAAAACGTGAAACGTTTAAATATATGGTCGAGTATAGGCGGGTCAATTTTGTGAGCAATATACGCCAGTGTTTATCATCATGCAAATCAAATGAAGGTGTCGCTTATGTCCGTCGCGCTTCAGCTGTACAAAAAGTCCGCATCGTTCCTGATTATAGAGCTCATATTGCTTGTTGCAGCGCTTATATCTGCAATTCGATTCAGGGATGTGGAATCTGCCCCTTCGGCACCGATCATGATGGAACTTATGCGCTTAGTAGCGAGTTATCAGCTGTCTCGTAGATTGCAGGAGACCCTTATAGTGATCACTTGCTATGGCGGGTGTTAACGTGAGCTCCGCTGGCACATCACTAAGCTTTTGCTCGAAATTTTGCCTAAACAATATTAGCGTGGGCTTTTCTACAAAACTAAACGCCACACGCTGCCTGACATGCTAAAGACGCCCCCTTCTTTTATAGACAGCCTAAGCCTGTTTACAACTGAAAACTCTTTTTTGAGATTGAACAAACAGGATTAGCCAAAAGTGTTGGGGATTTAAAATACCTTGCACACATATGGTTTGCTCGTATATTTGTATCAATATGATATATATTTCACAGCGAGAGAGAGAGACGACCGAAGAGAGCATTTTACAAAGCTACAGTGCTGCCAGCGATGTACGTAGATGATAGTGATTTAGAGAAGAAGTCACTCTGCAAATGTTTATATCGTAAACCGCCTACGCATCATTGTATTGGCAGTGCTGAGGACCCAGTGATGTCAGCGATCTCCGCTGAAGTAGAATCAGCCAGTATGGTTTGATCTTTTAAAGGTCTAACCACTATTAAAGCGCATTAATTTAAAAATGGCTAAATGGTAAAAAACAAAGAGAAACAACTTGTGTGTCTAGAACTTCTTGCCATATATATTCTGTATAATGTATAAATCAAATTTAGAAATCTCCCTGCTGCGCTCTCTTGTCATATTTATCTATTTAGGGAATAGAGAAAGACTGAAATAC
>QVRM01002189.1:1742500-1810000 GCA_003439945.1 Dermanyssus gallinae
CTGTGATGTTGGGCCCACATTTTTATTGATTTATTCTTCATTGCGTTCAAAAGCTCCAGATGTCTGGTGTACTCCAAGTTCCTTGTTGAACCTTGAGGGGGAACTTGATCTCAGCTGTACATTAAGTTCCTTGTTGACTTAGCTTGTAGACGCTTTCCGATTGCAAAACCATAAACATAAAAAGTAAGATACTGAAGTATTAGGTGACACCAAATATTTTTCACGGATCATTTCCGGATTTCAAGGATCGCTGCCTGGTTTGTCTGGTGTTATATATACATATATAAATATATATATATATATATATATATATAATTGTCGCTCCATCAGTATTCTCAATAAATCATCACTATGAGTATCATATATATATATATATATATATATATATATGGTCCTTGAGGTGAATGACACAACCTGGATAGCGTTATGCTGTTGGGCAGTGAGTTAACTTCCACGTACTCTCGTATTGAGGCCTCTTATAATTATAGGTTCAGTGCGATCGTCGATCATTAAGCAGCATTGGACCTCAATGTCCACGCCCCCTCTTACAGGAGCAATGATGGGACAGCGTGGCTTTAATCTAGAACACTTTTCGACGCAGCGTAACATCTTTAATGGAGAACATTACATTAGTGGTGAGAGCGCCGGAGTCTCTGTGAAACACCTGCATCTTTCTCGAGCAGCCGCTAACCGTGTATGGTTGCCGGTCGCCAAGCGGCGAAACAGCGTCGAGTAGATAGTCAAAGCAAGAGCGGTAGTTAACGGCGCTAACTAAGGCTCTTAACGTTTAACGCAGCCGACCACACCATTATCGTCATAATTATCCTTGTATGTGTTGTGTATGGTAGTTGTGTTCTAGTCACACGTTGTTGAATTTTCGCTAGTCGCTTCATTTGTATTTTACTGAAGGGGGGGGGGGGGCAGTTTAAAGAAATGTATTTTTCTTAGCACTCGAATATTTAGTGTCTGTACTTTCCAACAGCAAAATCACACGAGGAATATAAGATGTCGCGCCACTCTAGAGCGATTAGGCTGTGCTGCGTGGCAATTAGTCACGACCGCTGGGCAAGTTAATTCTGCATATATATATATATATATATATATATATATATATATATATATATATATATATATATATATATATATATATATATATATATATATATATATATATATATATATATATATATATATATATATATATATATATTCATTATAGTGGGGCCAATGGTATCTGCCCACTTACAGAAACTTAACGCAAACACGTTTTCTAACCTGCGCTTAGTCTAGCTGATTTAGACAAACTCTCTTTACGTACCAAATTTGACACCAAACAGGGTACTTGCTACTATCCTAAAGATCTAGAAAAACGCATATTGTAAAGTGCTCGTAAAATGTATACATGTTTCTAGAGTTTATATTGCTAAGGTTTGGTGGTGATTTGCCTGTCCTAAGACTCACTACTGCAGTGAGAATTTCTCGCATCTAGCGCACGGAAACATGTAGAGGAAAACTTTGCGTAGTAAAATGTTTACACATTTTCAAGTTTTCCAATAAAAATAACGTTGAATGTATTTCGGCAATAGATGAAGATGGCGGCGTTTCTATTTGCCGCTTTGAACCGCCAACAGAAATGCTGTCGGCGGGTGCTGCCGCTACTCGTACCGTACCAATAACGTACTGTGTGCAAATGTTTGTTACAGAAATGCCTGCAGCACAGCATTTCGGAGATTGTTACAAACAAACTCGTGCATCAGATAGCGAGTAAGGCCTGTTCGCATCAACCAAATGCTTGCCAACAGTTGTGACATAGAGAGTGCATTGCTTGATTCTAAGCCTATTGCAAAATGCAGCTAGGCCTTTACGACATTTCTAAAGTGATCTAAACTTTCTCGGGCCGACCCTCAGTCAGCATTTAACGTCCACTGTTTTGTTTTCGCATTGCTTTGTGAGACGGACCTCTTAACTACAAATTAATTCACGAACCCGTGCACCTATGTGTCTCCTCTGGTCGTGAGGCGCACGCGAATGCACCACGCCACCAAGCTTGACTTGTAAAGTGACCTGATGATGAGAGCAACTCAAAATGTGTGCTTCCTATGCAAAATCATCTCGGGAGAATTTTCGTCATTGGCAACAATAACAACGCGTTGATAGCTATATTGGTAAGGTGTAAGGCTATCTTAAATTTCCCGCTTTTAGGAACTCTCATTAAGTTGGTGCGACCGACACTTTAGAGACTAGTTTATCGACGTAACAGAGCTCGTTCACTGTAGCTAGCAATTATGTACGAAGCGGTTAGAGTGGGACAACTTCGTAGCCGGTTGAGTAGATCCTTATTTTCAACTCTACTTCGCAGCAATCTGAAACGCCATTTCGAGACACCACAGAAACGCCACCTTGTTGCTCTAGTACAAACTCTTTTTCTAGTACGTATTTCTTGCTTCTCCATGCTCCACCGTGTTCGTTCTAACCAATAATATAAAACAAACGTCATATTGCAAGGAGTTCACTTGTCCTATTCCCTTAGCGGTAATGCAGAGATTTTGCGAGATCTACTAAAATGTTCGGCGGTGTCTTCTAATAGCCGTCTTTGCTGGAGCTCGCGTTCACATATAAGTACGCGTTCTTTGCCGCAGCCGTTTGCCAAATGCTATCAATGTATCTGGTATCCCCAAAGATGGCCGCGGAACCGCAGCGGGCTTAATGTATTCAGTGGCTGAAACACGTCAGCGTTATGTAAGCTGTAGTACGCTTCCCAATACCACTATGTGCGACAAATAGTATTTTGAAAGCGTGCTGGTTGAAAAAACGTACTGGCTTGGGTATTGCTTGCCCTATATCTGCCCGTTTCGAACGGGAGGGGGGCGGAGTCTAGAGTGCTTCTGAAGGTCTCACTAATGAAGTCACTGTAGGCACACGTGTACATACACACACATGCACAACCATATTTCGCTTCACCGAAGCGTATCCGTTTGCTCAATTCGAAGGTCTTACCACCTCATACGGCCAACGCGTAGTCTTTGAATGCAGTGCATAGTGAAAGGGAAACATTGCCATCGGCTTCCCTACATTACGTGCTCTTCAAATTTACTAGGAACAATCATAAGATAGGCACAGAGAGCGCACTTCTAGAAAGCACGCGCTGGCCTCAGGCAAGACGAATGGTGGAATATTCGACTCTATGCAGCCAGTTGTACGGTGGCTTATTAACGACCGCCGTAGGTCAGCCGCACCCAGTTTCGTAGACATGTCTACGTTCCAGACCTGGCTGATATTACAGCTAGGTTGTTTATCCAGATTGATCCAGGTTGAGGGAGAAGAAAGGAGATCTCATTCACGCGTCATTGGCGCCTCCTTCGGTCTTGAATCTTCAGTGCAAAAGGCTGGTGCAATAGCGGCGGCACCGTCACAGCGCCCCGGGGCCCTCATACACACCGTCATACAGAAACCGCAGCGTTAGTCTAACGAGGGAATCAAGCCCAGGAGCAAAACAGGCCGAGCACATGCGAGCGGTACAGAAACGGTAGGCAGCGGGAAAAAAATGTGATGCATATATATATATATATATATATATATATATATATGTGTGTATAGGTGTTAGCGCGGTGCAATCGGAGCTTCTTCTCTAAGCAAGTCGGGTAAATGCAAAGAGCTTGCAGCGCTGCGGACAAGCTTTTCTTAGAGCGATTGCCACTAAACGCTTCCTGCTACTTGGACAGGCTCACCCCCCGGTGACGATCTCAGTTAGTTTACTAGCCAGTCAGTTAGTAGAACGATGGCCAGTTAACACTCTTGAAAAACTGTCCGCTATTCGACGCCTACCTATTATTACAGCTGGTGTTATATATATATATATATATATATATATATATATATATAAAATATTGTGATGATTTATCAATCATTTACAATACGTTTGCACACTCAATAGTGCTCGTTTTACACACACATATATATATATATATATATATATATATATATATATATATATAGACTTTGTCCGTTGTGCTGTTTACATTTTCTGGGAAACAGTCTAACCTAAGATAGCGACTTGAGGGATTGGATACAGATACGCTCAAAAACGCATCCCCAGCAAGTTGAAAGATTGGAACAAATCCTCATTCAGATAGTATGAATGTTGTAACGACATTGCTCCACAATGTAACGAGGACGTTACGCTAAGTCAACAGGGGATGTAGCACTCAGTAAACTGGCAACTACATCGCCAGAAGGCTTGCGTGGCCGAGAACACACGGACATACCACTGGTGCGTAGCAGACCGAAAAAAGAATGGTCTTGAATCCATCCGCTCTCGCTTCATTTATTTGTCCACGAGACGACGCGGCGTGCTGGCACTCCAAATAATACCAGGCTCCGCTCTGAAATCGGACGAAAGTTACATCGGTTTGTGTTGGTTTCGTATAGCAATATTGACGAGTTGGGTTTTCGCTTCAATTGAGCGGTCTTGAATCGGTCTTTTCGTTCTGATTAGTCGGTTAACACATGTCGTCATTGGCTGGTAATCGTTTTGACGGTTGAGAACGTTGGAGCTTTGGCGCGGAAGGCTGTGGCCGTTGTAATGCAGCCGTTGGACCTTGACGGTTAGAATCGGTGTGAATCGCGCCATAATGCGTAGGCAGTTTAGTGCGTTGTTGAACTACTGTTGGACTGCTCAGAGGTGGAGCGCTTCGTCAAATATTATTAGAGGCTTTTTGTAATAGTGTCTAGCCCGGGAGGCTCTGAGCGTGTCGAGCACGTCGACGAGGTGCAACTCAAGTTAGGCCAAGGCACCGTTGGTGTGGCCTAACATCTAGGTTATCGTACGCCGACAATTATGACCAATTTGCACTTTAGAAATGTTCATACATTCATACATCGCGACACTTTGATGTCTCAGTGCAACAATTATAACGTGAATGCTCATAACTAAGAAGAACGAAAGAAACGCTTGCGGTTCAGCCAGGCGACGGAGATCCAGCTCTAAGATTTTTATCAACGGGAGGAATTTCTCATATTTAGTTCTGGCTGGACACGAGTGAATATATTTGCAACGAACGCTGACTAGGGGCAACTGATGACGGAGCCAACGGCAACAACAGCCGGTGCAAGCACGGCACAGGGTTTCATTTTCCACCCAGGTGTTTTCCCGTGCCACGCTACACGCCGCACGTGACTTCTGCGAAGCTTCTAAGACTCGTCCTGAGCGTGGTAGTAGTAGTAGAAGTTTAACTCATGGTGCTGGTTTCGGAGCTCGGCTCATCCAACCGAATGCAAAGAGCCTAGGGTGAGCAACGACAGGAGGGCAGCCGACAAGACGAAGGGATCCAAGGAGACCCCACGACAACAGGAAAATTGAGCAAAGGCCCCGTGGCCTCTTTTAATATTCGAGTTTGGCCTAGGCGGCAGCTAAGGCGGTTGTTGCTGTTGCTTCTGCTGCCGCCACCGCCCTACAGCTATGTCGGGCCTCTTATGGAATGTTTAACACGGTTTTATGAAAATTTGCTGCTGCTGCTGCTACTGCACGCCTGGCTTAACAACCAGTCTACAAATTGCGCGAGTGAGCTTGACCTAGAGCCGTTCTAACAAGGTCATCCAATGACTTGGCGTCATCCGTGACAATGCCCGCCCGAACATGCGGGCCCGCGGTGCAGCAAGCCCCCGGCCTAGAACACCGCTAGAACACCGGCTGTGATGCAACAATGTTGAAAAACGTGTGGAAGAACAGACTGAAGAGCCCGAACGCTACATGTTGTAGCAACGATGTTGTTAGTGCCTAGAACACGTGGCGAGCCCGGTGGCGTAGTGCATTCGCCTTCTACCGGAAGAGATACGTAGGTGAGTTCGTGCGCGAGTTCGAGCCCCACCGCTGCACATTTGTATTTATGGGGATCCGTCTATAAAGCAATGCGAAAAGCAGTCCCGTGGACGTTAAATGTTAGCTGAGAGTCAGCCCAAAAAAGTACCTAGAACACGGCCGGTGAAATCTAGCTTCCAATTGGTTTCTAGCCTGCTGCGCTTGTGCGCATATAGAACAAACCAATCTAACTTTACTAATTTGCATAATAGCTAACGTATAATTAAGAACAACCACCTAGAACTGCCGCATCGTGACAAAGAACTTTCGCCACTTTAAGCAGCAACGAAATATATGTTTATTTCAAAAAGCAAAACGTTGTGGATAGGCTTATGGGCAAAGAGCAAAATCGTGTAATATATATCCGTAAACAAAAAGTCATTGCTCTTTAAGCAAGCATAAACAACGTAGCAATGCTTGTCATCACAGCTAATAAGACTGTCACTTAGGCCAACATCTAGTGATGGCAATGACCATGCTTGCTCTCTAGGACCACAGCTAAAAACCTCTCGATGAATATCTTCTCTCTATAACGACTCATTAACTGGCGTTACGGAAACACGTTTGTTACACAGAAATAAGGGTAGTGAGCTTACTCTGCAAGCAACATGTCAAACGAGAGACAACCTAATATTATGTGGAAGACATGTGTCCACCTTGAATTGTACTTCACTTCAACACTCCTCAACACACTGGAGACGAGCTGACTATGTAAATAGTTGAATATTTTGTTACATTTATGTATATGCATGATTAACGAAGTAAATACTCAGGAACTTTAATGTTTTAACCGCAAATTGTCGTGCTATTTTTGCATTTTACTACGGCGTATCATCCATTCGGAGGAGGATTTCATCCTGAAAGAAGAAAAGCTGTAATGACGTCAAACGCTACGACAACTCTGCAAAAGATGTCTATTGAAACTACGCTACGAATATTGAGCTAAAAAGTCAGGCTCATGGCCACAATGGTAGAATGACGCTTTAGAACCCATCATTTGGGCATTCACTTGAAGCAAAGTCTGTGTGTCAAACAAATCAAGGCATGTATTCGTCCGCTTGTAATAAATTAGTATACTTCTTAACTGTATCATCGTTAATTTCTAGCTATTGGCGCTATTTACTTCTATAAAACAGTAATAATGAATATGCTTTTTTGCACTCTTCTTAGTCATATATATATATATATATATACGCTAGAACATTAAATGAGCTAACGCGGAGTAGTACCTGCAAGGCGTACACCTGCTTAGTGTTAGTGATCGATCATTCATCATGGTGAACACTGACACTTTTCACTTTATTTATGCTGCATCGGCTGTAAGGAATCTGATCCCGCGCACTGGGTTATTGCGCACAAGCATGAGCGGTCGATACATATTTTACTATTACTACCTTCATGTCAAAATATAACTATGAACCTCATGGGGCCTCGCCAAACTTCTGCATAGATTTGCATGTCTTTCCGGCGGAACTGAATTTAAGACAAAGAGAACATTTCCACATCAACAAAGGAAGCCAAAGCAGAACTCTACCCTTCGTGTCACCCTGCCAGCTTTATTCATAAACGTCTACGCTTTGAGCAAGAATAAGATCATTTAGCGTCGCTATCGAGTCATTTTGTACAACAATGAGATTGCCGATTATTATTTAATATTGCACATTATTACTTTAATGCGCAATAATAAATCATACTCGTTGCCTGTACAAAAAATAGCATATTTTTATTGCATTAACGATTTTATTGCGTACAATTTCGCGGAATGTAATTTTGCAAATGATAAGTGTAGCACCCAAGTCGAGCCCGGTGGCGTGGTGGCATGCGTCTGCGCCTTGCGACCGGAGGAAACACATAGGTGCGCGGGTTCGAGCCCCACCGGTGCACATTTGTATATATGGGGGTCCGTTTATGAAGCAATGCCAAAAACAGTCCCATGGACGTTAAATCTTGGCTAAGAGTCAGCCCCAAAAGGATTTTTTTCAAGTATAGCACACAATAAATCTGTGCACACGAAATCAGTAACGACTGCATTTACTACTGCATTTGCAGAAGTTTCCGCACAAATTGTTTTCGTCAGCATAACACCTAAGTTGTTAGTTCTTGTTTCGTGTCCGCAGACGCGACGGAAAACGTTTTTGCTGTAAGGAATATACAATGATTTTAGAATAAATCACATGAACTTGGCCGCGCCCGGTTACCACACCGCTCTTGAGGTATAAAAGCTCTGAAAAACTCCGAAATGAGAAAAAATACTTAAATATGATCGATAGTATATCAATGCCATCGGTAAAAATTGTGCTGGCGTGTTTTATAGGCAGCTGCGACACTGAAACCCATGTACTTCTGTCGTCTTCCCACAACAGAAATATTTGTTACGCGTACACATGCGTTGATAGCATTCCATCCAAGTATTATGTATACTAAAGTTAATACTATTCTCTACACCAATTGTAGTATACCTACGGTTTTACCTACGTGATTACTCCCTTCGTTTGAAGGAGCTTTCTCTAGCCGAGGAAAATAGTTAGCAAGCGGAGATGATTTTCTAGCAGAGTTGGGTGAATCCGATACTTAAACCTAGGAATCATGATCGAATTGCTCCCGTCGAGACGACACTTTATATATGTCCATAGTCGCATTAAGCATTCCTAGGGTTGAGTTTTGCATTTAAAGTGTTGTTTGGGTTGATTTCTTGTAGTTGTCCATATGCTATTTCTTGAAATAAATCTAGCATGAATTCACTTACTTATGCACTACGATCCGATTGATTTGTAGGTCTACATACCAGTTGAACTGAGACATTTTTACGGCAGCATGTAAGACACAGAGCAGGCCATAATGTGAAAGTGACAACGACCTTTGATAAATTGCAATAACCAATAATAATTAATAAACGTATCAGCAATCGGCAAACACAGGGCAATGGTGGCCTGCACATTCCAGGCAAATTGATCCGGTACACAAACAATGCTGTGAGTCTGCACTTCCAGAGTTAGCAATGCATTAGCAGGTTTGGGAGCATTCGGCAATAATACTGCGTTCGTCCGGAAAATCTTTATATTGGAAAGCCGCTGTTTTTAGGTATTCACGTACTAGCAAATATACATATACCTCTAAAGGGTGAACACAACGAAACACTCAATACATCCTAGGAAAGAAGAGCTTCCTATTATAGAAGGAGCTTACATGGAAGAAGGTTACATAGAAGAGGATGCCAATTCCCTTTATATGCGCAGTATTATTTGAGGGGTAATATTTAAGCGTGAGCGTACCAGATTAAGCTACAATTTTTGCAGTTAAGCGTTAGGTCGTATCTTTCATGACAATATCAAAGTGTGAATGCATTTTTATAGGACATTGCTAATGGAACTTTTAGTAACAGTGCTAATAACTTGGTCTAATAGAGGGGTCCATAGATATACTTTTTAATGGATCAAATACAAACAAGTTAGGTGAATCTTAATGTAGCTTACTGTCATCGGAAAATAGCTTTATTCAAGTGCAAACATTTAAGTTTTTTGCCTATCTCTTTCATTATTTTTTGTGAACACAACACACATATACCCACTCAAAGCAGATACACTCATACACATACATTCATCTATCTATTTGTTCTATACTGACTTGTCCACGTACTCGTTTATTTGGTTTGGTATTTGGAAATTCTAATGCACCATCAATACTGGCAAAACGTCTATATATATATATATATATATATATATATATATATATAATGACGTGGTCACAGTGGAGTATTTATTTGTGGCATCTGCCTAGAGGTTTTCACAGCAAATGAAGTCATATTATCATACAGCTAATAGGAAGTTGGCTTCTGAAGCAACCAGCTCAAGTATGCAGGTATGCACTACGTATGCACCCAGCTAACAACTGTAGTTGTGGAACTCTGCAAGACCACGCGCCCGAACCCATACCATCATGGGGGAGACGTCGCTTAATCAGGATAATGCACACAGGAGCTCTCCACCCGGCATAACAATATGACAGTGTGCCCGTCTATGCCTTGTCTAATCGACAGGTGGCGGCTACACGCTTATGTACGTGCATATAAGTCAGACATAAACACTCATAAACTACATATATATATATATATATATATATATATATATATATATATATATATATATATATATATATATATATATCAAAAATTAAAATACAACCTGGCACTAATTTGTTTAGGTATGGAAGGACAACCTGTCGGCATATTTGTTTAACTAAATTATCCTTTACAATGGTAGACACCGTTCGTATATTATTGATGGGACAGTCGCTGCCCAGGGTCGATTCGAAATTGGCCTGTTTCGCCAAAGACCTTACCATTGCCGCTTTAGTGGTGATCTTAGACTTAAGATCATCTGCCTAAGAAACTCGCCCGATCTTTTGTTTCCCGTGGTGTCAGTCCGTCTGGCGCGAATGCAATTAAGCGACATTTCATCATGCGGCCTCCAGGACCTAGCGTTTCAAAAGACAATGGCGTGAAATTTTACGCATGGCCAACATTGGAGTGTTTATGATATTTCCTCTTCTAAGCTTTCCCGGCTACATACCCTCTTTGAAGCCAGACTTTCGCGCGTCTAGCTGACACTACTCTCAGTCGGGCCCATGCAGTATTATTATTATTAACCAGGTGGATTGAACTTAGTCTAACAGCTTCTCGAAAAGGGGTGTCACTCACTTATACTACGAACACGTGTTCTACCGTGTTGGAGAAATAACCTGCCGCGGATAATAGGTCCTCCTTTAGAAGCAAGCCTATTCGGCCCTCCACCAGCAACATAGATGTCACTATCCTCTACTTATCACTCTCAACAAGTGGTCTTTCCGCACTGCGTTGAAGGTGTTTCAAATGTCTAACTTTAATACAACTATCGGACCTAGCAAACGTCCGGGTCACCGAAATTTCCACCCCAAGTTCAGCGGTGCCGGTGGGTGCTTTCCGCGCGCCTGTTTGATAGTATTCTCATCGTTGGCTAGCGATTTATTCGACGATAGTATGCGGGCCGCCACGAACACATAGCGAACCCTCGCTTAACTGTACCGAGGTTGGTCAAGCCATATTTGTATGCGTAGTTCTTCCCATAGCCCACCTAGGAGGATAAACGAGTATAAATGACTATCTGGCCACTAGTCTTAGCTTCCAAGGTGTCCTAGACAGGATATATTGTTGCCTCGCAGGGACAACCGGTTATATCGGAACACGAATAGGAGGGATGTCTCAACAGGCATGACTGTTATATGTAAACAAATATGTAAAATCAAAAACAATGCATCAGTGATTACCTTAATGCATGGACTTTCCGAAGGTTCGATATACACTGGTAGTGCATGCATGACGAGCCCTTGTTTGTTTGTTTGATCGCTGTTTGCACTCTTGCAATGTTTGAGTACTCTTCGCGATCTTAGACTGTTAGGAGTCCCAACTGAGCGAGATCCTCAGAAGTCCCTACTTATTTGAAAGTCAAAGTGCTTGCATGTTGCATCTCAGTAAAAAATGCCTCTTTCAGAACACTTAACACAAACTTGGTATATTACTCCGGAAACAAAACAATACGTAAACAAGCATGTATTGTACGGCTTGTTATGTAAAGGATGACACTAGTTGCCTTACAAGGATTGCGCCAGGATGTGCATTCATTTGAGACGACCGGAATATATAGGCATACCCATATTGGCAAGTGTTCTCAGTCCCTTCGCTTATAGAGTAAGAAAAGGGCCTTACATTCAGAAACAAAGGGAGGCAAACGATAAGCATATATATATCCGTGTCCTGCAGGAGCGGACATACATATACACTCGCTAAAACAGATACAGCCTGTACAGCTTAAAATGTAAGTCATAGGCGAGGTTTCCCCTTATTAAAGCGGTCGTTGCGTGAAACGCCCCTTCCAGATCACACGTCGTATGCTGCGATTAAATTATTTGCTGCGTTACAAAATTAGTTCTAATACTTCAGATAATGTACCCAGTACAGGAGCATCTAATGTGCTGGTCTGGTTTAGCTGCTGGCGTAGTGGAACAAGACCCATAGCCGGCGTTCCAGAAATTGCTGCCGCCATTTCTGATTGGTCTCTCTATAAAAATTGTCATTATTGCTATGTGTATGTGTAGAATATTCGTTGGTTCTCCTTTTTTTTTAATGAGACTAATTGGAAAATGCGGTTGCACATACGGACACCGCAGCAGGGGATCTCCCTGCAAGCGCGGGCCGGTAGTGTGGTACTCTAACCCACTAAAAACCAGTCATGTTCCCGTTGCCCCATCTGACTGGGAACTGCTTGCGCATAACATCAAACAGTCAGGGGGGGGGGGGGCAGTCTATTACTCCTGGCGCGTGTGTTCCCCGGGAGCCTCGAGGAGGCGCAAGCGAACTCGAATTGCAGCCCTTGTCTTCTCCAGCAGTAAATTCTTAAGAACTTGCGACACTTTGTTCCAGTGTGATGCCGATTCCGTAATTATCTTTCATCGTCATTTTCTGGAAATCGATGTGATCTGTGAAGACCTTGGTTGTGTAGAATGTAAGTTTCCCCCCACCCCCGGCCGGCTGAACTAGCCTCTGATGCTTGGGATTAGGGTGCGAAGGCTGGCGCCTGGAGCACCCTGCTCCAGGCCTTCCCACTCCTCCTGCCAAAGGTCGATTGTGCGCTGACGCTCCTGACTTTTTTAAGATTTGGGTTGTCCCATAGGCGGCGGCGCTCGGCTGCATTCAGATCCAAAGGGATCGTTCCGGCTAGGACGCAAGGCGCCGCAGCGCTAACTCTAATGTACGCTGCGATTACTCTGGGAGCTCCGACCCTTTGGGCCCGATGCAAGGAAGTACTCTTCGCGGCGAATTTTAATGTGTCGGTGGGCTAAGCCGAAGCTCCGTACAGGTCAACCGACTCGGCCGCGGACATAATGATTCGTCTTCTCAGCTGCCGTGGACCGCCGCACATGTTCGGTACCACAGAGACTCCTGTCAAGGGTGACCCCGAGGTACCTTACGTTGTTAATGAGTGCGATCTCCTGGCCTTCTAGATGGAGATGAAGGGCAGGGCATTTTTTTCCGGCCCGCCAAGACTATCGCCTCGCTTTTGGCTGGGGCAAGGGCAAGCCCCGCCTCTTGCATTGAACGGGCGACGTCAACGAGTGCTTTGTTCGCACGGCCCTACAGCAGGTTCGCAGTCCGAGCCTGAACGGTTAGGACGAGGTGGTCAGCGTAGGCAACGAGGTTATCGCCGGTGGGGAGGGGAGCTCAGCCGCAGCACGTCGTCGAAGGTAATAATCCAATCCATAGCAAGGGGCCAAGTATGGAGCCGTGTGCGTTTTGCTGCTTTTAGTGTGGTACCCCTTAGCTTAGAAGGCACTCTATTCTACTTCATAAAAGTGAAAAGTGTACTAGAGTGAAAATTATGCATGCGTGGTTCTGTGAGCTACACGCGTGTTTACGCATCAACCGGTCACTGCAACATACAAAGGTACATAGCGCATATATATATATATATATATATATATATATACGAGGTGTGTTCAAAAAGTATCGCGACTTTTGAATTTTTGCGGGTTACGTATATTCGAATTTCGATTTTTTGTGGCGTTATGTTGGTACTCATGTCTCTCACTTATGCCGACAAGCTCGGCCATTTTGAATGTTCACTTAATTGTTGACAGCTGCTTTGCTTGCACGTGTTTTGGATCGTCTTCGATTTTTACCTATTCAAAAAAATGGATCAAAGAACCTGTATCAAATTTTGTGTGAAAAACGAAATTAAGTGCGCGGATGCATTCCGAATGTTGACTGTGGCATACGGAGAAGCTACCTTGGACCGAAGCAACGTTTATCGGTGGTACAAAATGTTCTCAGAAGGCCGAGAAGATGTGAACGACGAAGAGCGTGCCGGACGCCCGAGCACTTCAACAACAGACGAAAAAATTAATGAAGTGGAGAAAATGGTATTGGCCAATCGTCGAATCACCGTTAGAGAAGTTGCTGAGGACCTAAACATATCGATTGGCTCGTGCCATTCGATTTTTATCAATGATTTGGGCATGAGACGGGTCGCCGCGAAATTCGTACCAAAATTGCTCAATTGCGACCAAAAACAGCATCGCATGAACATTGCTAATGAGATGTTGGACTCTGTCCGCGACGACCCAAATTTGCTCCAGAGGGTCATAACTGGTGACGAATCGTGGGTTTATGGTTATGACGTGGAAACCAAAGCTCAATCATCTCAATGGAAGCTGCCGCACGAACCAAGACCGAAAAAAGCGCGCCAAGTTCGGTCGAATGTGAAAGTTTTGCTGACAGTTTTCTTCGATTGCAGGGGCGTGGTGCATCATGAGTTCTTGCCACAGGGTAGAACGGTCAATAAGGAATATTACCTGCAAGTTATGCGCAATTTGCGCGAAGCAATCCGCCAGAAACGCCCGGATTTGTGGAAGAACAAAAATTGGCTTTTGCACCACGATAACGCCCCTGCTCACAACTCGTTGCTTGTGCGCGAGTTTTTGGCCAAAAACAACACATTAATGATGCCGCAGCCACCGTATTCCCCAGATCTGGCCCCCTGTGACTTTTTCTTGTTCCCTAAACTGATGCGGCCCATGAAAGGACGACGTTACGCTACGCTTGACGAGATAAAGACGGCATCGAAGGAGGAGCTGAACAAGATTTAAAAAAATGGTTTTTTGAAGTGCTTCGAAGATTAGAAAAACCGTTGGCACAAGTGTATAATATATCATGGGGATTACTTTGAAGGGTACAAAATAGATATTCATGAATAAATGAATAATTTTTGAAAAAACACAAAAGTCGCGATACTTTTTGAACACACCTCGTATATATAAAACTAGAAAATCTGGTTTAAAATTTCTAAACATGGAAACGAATAAATCACATGATTTATGTCAAAACTGAACGGCATACTAAATCCTCTTCTGATTCTATCAGGTTGTCTATTTGACAGTCTGCCACCTAAGTTAGTCTCAACTCATTAATTAGACAGATGAACTGCTACGAAGAACGTTCACACGTTACTGCTTGGGGATCATAGCCCTAGGCCTTTGTGCGTCGCCTCTCTTCACTTTCTTGTGTAGCTTTACCTAAAGGTCTTTGCTTTCATTGCGGAGGCGCGTCAGCTGCAGTCCTGCTGTTTTGCTTCTCATTATTTATTGTTTCAGTACGGCTCTACACTTTAAATACCAGCACGTGCTAGATCCCCTGAGTCTCTGTGTGGCTTTTTTAGCTTACGCCTTGCTCTATTGCAGTCATGTCTTTTCCCCGCTATATATAAATATATGTATAAATATATATATATATATATATATATATATATATATATAGGGTGGTGCGCTTGCTACCACCTTAAATGCAACGAGGCTTGGAAAACCAATCATCTCGATCCATTGATATGCTTGCTAACAATAAGATTTTAATTACAATTAATTATTGCTAATCGCATGATTGGTCTCAAAGGGAACTATATAATATGTGTATGTATTAAATAGCGTTTATGTACGCGTGTTGATGTGTATGTGTATGATATTTCAGTGCGGAGGAGGGGCAACCACAAAGTCATTCCCTGTGTCTGTGGTGATGTTGGCTACTCAAGTGAGTAAGAATATGGGTGCACATTAAAAGTTTTTTATTATTATTTATAATGGTAGCAATATTTACTAGCATTGTCCTCAAATGAAGCCATTACGATGTTTTCTAACTGCGATCCCAGTTATTATTCTTTTACTATACAAGTTAGCATATTGAATGGATCGATTTTACAGACTATAATATTTACGCGCATATTTGTTGATCACACAGTTTGAAATTTGACACATGCAGTTTGAAAATAGAACGTTTTTATGCTGAATATATGAACTGCTCTCTTGAGCTTTCGGCCACGTAGTTACCAACGGGAGGTTACGTTGGCCGTGATTACTGTCGGCCGTGATATTATATAATGATTCAATCGAGCATATTATTAAAAAATGTATAGCTTTAAGGGGAAGCAGAGATATTGAGCTGTCAGAGGCCCTAGCTCTAGGACCAAATGTTCGGAAGAACCTGATCGATATTACAAAGAAGAGGTTGTCCCAATAGAAAGCAATAACTGAGTAGGTATTGAAGTAGACATGGATTATATGGAAGCGTAGCTAATACACTAATGTATATATGCTGCCGCTCTAAGCGCCCCTGATATAAAAGGGTGACACACACGGTGCGGACACATGTGAGATCGGTCCCGGAAAATATCGTCGGATAGTAGTAGTACGGGAGATTCCTTCGTCCGTTTTTCTGTGTGAAACAGATAGACTTGGTGATTAGGACTACACTGTGCACAAAAGAGGAGTTGTTGGTGAGATTTCTTAAATTTTGTGAGTTCCTTGTTGTCGAGCACTTGTGTGCTTGCCACAGAGTTCCCCAGAGTTGCGTGGTTGCCGCCATCTTAGTTTCGTCGTGCCTACCATATAGGCTTAGTTCACAGTTGCCCTAGCTGAGCGCTGTGTGCGAGAGAAGATGAAGCCGTCTTGTCTCGGCGCGCAGTCCGACGGACAGTGCAGACGAAGACGAGGAACAAGCCATCTCATCTCCGCGCGTAGTCTGGCAGACAGTGCAGACGAAGACGAGCGCACTTAGTGCAGACCTGTGAGGCGATTAATGCTTTCTACTATTGATGCTAAAGGACGGTGCCGATAGTCGGTTGCGCCTCTAGTCCGCGGGAGAATTTCTCGCGTTTCTCTGAGGTTTTGGCAGGTTCTTTGCAGTATCGCGCACATGAGGTGTTCCTGTGAGAGCCTTATCTAGGATCACGCCCAGGTTTTTGACCATGAGCGTGGACGTTACAGACTACTCTTCCAAGAGTAGATTTAGTTCTGTAGAAGGCCTTTCAGGCCGTATAAAAAATTGCTTCTATTTTTGTGAAGCCAATTTTTGACCTAGCGTATAGAGGCCGTATTGTCGGTACCCCAGGACGCCGTTGGCTATTCCTTTGATCAGGCTTTTGTCACGGGCGGTAACGATCAGTACCAGATCGTCTTCGTATCATTAATCTGTGGCATTTCATCTGTAATGCGTGTTTGAATGTTTTTGGGCGGTTCTTCAGAAGTAGGCGTGCTGCCTGCGGGGGAACCGCATATGGGCCCGACGATTTTCTTGCTCGTATGCGTTTGGCCACGATGCTGACCTGTTGGATATAGATTGGCTTAAAGGTCCTATCCATGGCTCCTTTTGTTAGGCGCGATCTTGAACTCGTTGCCTCAAGTTTTTTTTTACCTCTTCGAACAATGAGTTTCATAGTGGTCTATTTTAATATTCGTAATTACCTTTCTGTACTTTTCCAGAGATAGAAAAGTTTTGGCCTGTGCTGTGCCTTGCTCTGTTGCGCTTGCATACTTGTCGGCTGTAGCAGGCTCTTTTCTTTTTTGAAACCTAGCTATTTCACCTGTAGCACGTGGAATGATTTGGATTGATGACGGGCGCCTTTTGGCAATCTGGGTATTCTGCCAGTAACACGTGGGGAGATGGGTCAAATTTGGCAGGTAAGAAAAAGCGGGAAAGGGGCAGGGTAAATTGGGTACACGATAATTCAAGGGCGAGTAGGCTATTAGCAGATTCCAGGACAGAGATGTTGGATACAAGGATACAAAAGGCTGTATAAAGGGAGGGGCAAAAACAGAATGTCGAGCTTATCGGCTAGGGAATGAGTCAATGAAACATCGTAAAAGAATGGAGAGCCTTAGGGTGAGCAGAGACCTGTCGGAGGCCCTAGCCTTAGGACCAAGTGCCAGAAAGGACCAGGTCGATATTTTATAAAGAAGAAGTTGTTTCAGTGGCAATATAAGAAGGCAAATACTCAGTAGGTATTAGAGGATACATTGATTATATAGATGCTTAGGTAACGTATATGCAGCATTTCTAAGCGCGCTTGATGTAAAAAGGTGACATGTGTACTTAAGTATGCATGCTAAGCGAAGAATAAATAAATCAATTAGGGCATCGTTATCGATACCTGACCATCGAACATCATAAGAATATTTGTTTCCTGCTGCAGTGCCAAACTTAACCGGACATTAGGCAGCGGAACTAGCCATGATTCATGCATACTTACAATTTAGATTATGGAACACAATAAAAAGCACATTATTGTAACCATGCACAATGTGTTAATGCACCCTGAACATATTTCTCTGGCTGTTTCCGCAATAAGTTTTGGAAGCTTTTTAAACTACGCCTTTGACGGCTAGTAGCTTAGTGCTACGGATAACCCTCATAAAATCTGTTGCCGTCACACATGATAAAGTGTTTCCTGGCGTCGGTCTCTAGGATAGAAGATCTACCAATTGTGTCGCTATTTTTTTGCTGGGTATTACCTGAAGCAATGAAACTAGACAATCTCACCCGAAAATTACTTATCTGCTTGTTGCTAAAAGATTTCTAAATCCGTTCCCACGCGGAACGCTTCCAAACTCGCCATAGAAGTGGAGTGCGAATCTTCCGAATCCACTTTGAATTAAACTGCAAGGCGCTTACTAGTTAAGAAATATGCAAGTAAATGTAATTTCGGTTGCAGACCTCGGAAGTATTTTTTCTTTTTAGTACCTTTATAACGTTACAAAGATTAAGAAATTCCTGAGAAAACTCCTTGAAATTACAATTTTCACGTCCATTTAGGTACACGCTGTCCAATCTAAATTCCAACAAAATTAGATTGCAGAAAATGAAGGCAGCGGAACGTCACTCGCGTTCTCTCATCCAACACTTGCAGAGCTTTTCACTCCTCTATAAGCATAACACAAGAGGGGCACTTTTGATATAGCTTTAGTAGTACCGGTAGACATACCGGTACTAGTGGATCACATAAGTTGAGTTTTTACGCATTACATAGTCTAAATACACGGAATAAAAAGTATGCCAAATTGTAATACTTATGTTAGCATGACATTAGTAGCGACCCGACAGCTAGATAATAAGACTAAATATAAATGTTTTATATGAATGTCTTTATTCGATAGCTATTTTCCTTCTAACAATGGAGCCATAATGTAGGAAAAGCTTGACCTTAATGTAAAGAAACATACGGTTAATATCGTAAATGAGTTAGAGAAATTGGTTAAATAAATTAGAGAAATTGGTTAACGTATTTGGACCCTAGAATCTGAGCTTCTTTGAACTCCAAGAGCCTCAGTAGGTATTGACTGATCTCGTTTTCACTTGATAAGTATGTGTGCACATATCACCATTTTTTTTATTAAGGGCGCATAACGCTGCAGCTAATATACAAAGACGCTACACATTTTTACCACAAGACACGAAACCCTGACCTATCTAAGACCTATCTAAGAGTAAGCGCTATTCATCTACAGATTGTATCTACAATCATGCAGAAATTCAGACCAAAACCTTTGTGGCGGAGTGAGCACTAAGAACTAGGCGATCTGGTTCCCTTAAGGGATATTGTCTCAAGTATAAAATCTAAATAAGCGAGCCCAAATTTTCGAATAGGAAGCATACTGATCACATTCATTAGGTCCTTAGACAAACGTTAAAAGCACATCAGTTTGCACACTAAGTCGGACGTAAATATATAGTCATATTTAGTAGTGCACTTCTATGGATATAGTAGAAACAGGGATTTGTCAAAGAGGAATAACCCCACGTCGTAATCATACTGCCAGGCGCATTGGGTGTTACCGTAACGTATACAGCAGTTTTTGCACAGTTCTTTTGCAAAATTTTGCCTGGCGGGAGTCAAAAATTACGCAAACAGGCTTAGCTAGGAAAGCGAGTGCTGTTTGCATCGGTTACCATTAAATCTGTGGGTAGAATAAAAAAGCACATCAAAGATAATTAGCGCTTCCTAGTGCCTAACATTGGAAATATTGCTTGCTGAAACATATGTATCGTCCTGAGACCTATCCCAGGGTGCATATACAAAGTTCTTTGGATATAATTAGGTGTTTAGTTAACATATCGCACTAAGATTAGAAGCACAGACAATTATGAAATAGTAGTACAAAGTTTAATTAAGTGCCCATAGAATTAATATATATATATATATATATAGTGCGGTGCAGTAATTCTTTGGAACCAGTTGCTGGTTGAAGTGTATCTCCTCTCGGTAGCCTCAATTCAATTATACACATCCGTTCAGATGTTAAAAAGGACAGGATAAGCTGAAAAGCGTTCTAAATATTTTAGAGATGTAAGCGGCCAAAAATCCGACGATATTGCTCACAAAAAGAAACTTGAATCCTATGTATATATATATATATATATATATATATATATATCTTCAAAGTAGCCTAGGGTTCGAGCGGGTGAGACAAGGGACCTGCGTAAATAGTCGTCTTTATTTGGACCTGCACAATATCTACTGTACCCGGCAAGATTGTTTTGTCTTTATATATATATATATATATATATATATATATGGCAAGAAGAGACGAAATAATCTTACTGAGAACAGGGACGTATATACTGTTCAGGTCCAAAAGAAGACGAGAACAACTACTACTTATGCAGATATTGCTTTTGTCTTACCCGCTCGCTGTTAGACTGTTTTGACGTTGTAACCGGAATGGCCGCCAGCCTTGAAACCGTTCTAGAATATCTAATTGTTGAACACAAACACTTCCTTCATGCCAATCTTGCACACGTTTGCACATACAAGATGAGCCGCACGTCTCCGACAGTCTAGACTTACTGCTCTACACGAGAATGGTAATAATATTTTTTTGTTATATGAAAGCCGTTTTCCCGGTCTAGGCCAGGCGACTAATGTTGTGTGATTGTTTTTATAGAGTAGGGTTTAACGCTTACGTACGATTGCTGCGAGTAGAACAGGCGAAGGGTCTCACTTTCCATCTCGAGCAGTGGGTGTGTGCACTCGACCTTGTGGATGGATGTTTTTTTAATGGGGGAGGGTAAAAATGGAGAGTATGGATGTTACCCCGCTGAGACCCATTCCTACTAAGCGCACCTCCCCCCTCTAAGCTTACTTTTCTGATGGCCCAGGTCTCGATAGAACAGTTATATTGTGCTTTGTTGTACTGCGTGCTTAGCAGCAATATACTCACATGGGCGGCCAAGGCACTAAGTCGTCTACGCTGACTTTTGAGAAAGGGAAGAACTCTAACCTATCCTGAACCATATATAAATAAGCCTAAATTACTTTAGAAATTGCATAAAGGGGCGTACTTTTTCAAAAATACTCTTGAAACTGGTTTAGATATTGATTAGGCGTGAATAACTAGTCACCACCTCACAGCAAACCTCAAGCAAGATCAAGCTTGTTTGTTTAACTTTTGCCACAATACACATTACATTTATTATATCCAGTCGTGTAAAAACTACAGTGATACATGCTCATAGAGTAATAGCGGAGACTTTCAACGACATTTAGGGTCACGAATTACTTTGAAACACGAGATCTCTATACTTGACACAGCTACACCGCGAATTAATTTTACGACTCGACGGAGACAAAGGCAGCAACTATTCTTAATAGTCAGTGAACTTCCCGTTAAGTCTGATGACCTCAAACATATGGTTAGGTATAGCATGAAACAAGTTTCGGATGACGTCTTATGAGAGCTCACCCCACGCCTTCACAAGGTTCTACCTGGTTCGAATTTTGTTTTTCGTCGGTGTAAACCTTTCGGGCAAGCCAGCTCCACACATTCTTGATGATATTAAGATCAGGTGAGACTGCAGACCAGCGTGAGACCTCAATGAGACGTTGTTTGAACCAGCTTCCGATCAGCCTGGCGGTGTGAATCGGAGCGTTATCGTGTTGAAAAACAAAATCTGGCCTTCCCATCAGTACAAAATGCGTCCATTGCTCTTGTAGTAGATCCCAATAGCGCCTCGAATTAACACGACCGTCCAAAAACACAATCGACGACTTTGCATGATACTCGACAGCAGCGCAGATCGCCACCGAACCGCCACCTGAGTCAAGTTTTGACAAACTTTATTCTTTCTTGCGTACATCGTGTAAATAAAAGTTAAAACCATTCAGCCCATCAAAGTTGAGCATTTTTCATCCGAAAAGAGCATTCTGTGTCACTCAGTGGTCCATGACATCGTATCGTGGGCACTCAGTGGTCCATGACATCGTATCGTGGGCACTTAGTGGTGCATGACATCGTATCGTGGGCACTTAGTGGTCCATGACATCGTAACGTGGGCACTTGGTGGTCCATGACATCGTATCGTGAACGATGTCAAGACGAGCTTTCAGCGGTTAGCGGTCAATCGTGGTTTTCTCGTGCGTTTTTTTCTCGAGAGTCAATGTGTCGTCCTGAGGAGGTTTTGCACATTTCACACGTTCGTTTGCACACTAGCCGCCGTAATTTCTCGAAGGAAACGAAGGTTAACCTTTTTAGTCGGGTTGATTTCTCTATCGTCCTCAAGAAGGCCAGTTCGTTCTTAAATGCATAGAAACCTCGCTGCCCATAAAGACTGAGCAAATGTAAGCATGATGTTCGCACGTTTAGATCCACGGGCTGCGCGTTGTGCACAGGACAGCCCATTTTGTTCGAGGTGTTCTGGCTTGCGGCAGCTAGAAGTGTGTGGCTCTACTATGAGATACCCGGCTCTGAGAACCAGCGAGAGGGACGCGCGTGGACTTACCTTCATGTGAAATATGACGCGATACAAGGTAAAGCGTGGAGCCAGGTTTCCGCCCTGAACAAAAACGACAAGCAATCCAGTTTTTTAAGAGTAATTCCCAGCGGCTACAATGAGCTCCTGCAAGAGTTTTTTATATGCATTATTTAACCAATATGTTTAGGAATAGATTATTAACGTTCAACTGAGGAAAAGCCTTAATTTAATGAAAAGAGACTCGCGGGCTGCCTGATAGTCGGCCCAGGCAGGTTTCCGGCCCAGGCGGACCATATCGGCTAACTTATGCTTCGATGATACGACGGCTGATTCGGCCATTGCAACAAGATCCGAGACTCCAGGGTCTCCGTTTTTTTGTGTTGCTGGCGGTGAGCTGCAAGTTTAAAAGTGATATCACGACATCACTCGAGAGGTCGTTGGAGGTTCGAGTGGAGGCTTTTCGTTAGCTCACACACTCTCAGGAGATGAGTCATATTTAAGGTGGACAGGGATGAGCAGAGTTATAATCCACAATTTTTCCCTATGTGATTCTAGTATATCTGCGATACACCCCTGTAATAATGAGTAACCATCAGTTCAATATTGCCTTCAGCTACGACGCAGCAGCCTGGGACAGCTTTGTGGATATCGTTAATTACGGTATCGTCCGGAGGAAATAGGGACCTAGGTTTAAGCACTTTGCGTTTGCATGGGTTAGGCGCTCATCCACGTGCTACAAAAGCCCAATACGCATAGTACATCAGCGGCCACCATTTCAGATTACCTGAGAAGAGGCAGTCGTCCAGGCAGCATACATTCAGATGGGACCTGATTGTCTCATCACGTTCCTTGACTCCAAGACACAACAAAGCAGGCTCCAAGATGCTGGTGGCCAAAAACGTGGGGGGGATACATGAGGCTGTCTGGAGCAGGGATAAGCTTTTTCGATAAGGTTGTAGCAATTTTCTTTCGAAAGCGAAGAAATCTATAGTACATAAGAGCTAGCCCCTTCGGAAATGTCTCCTTCGGCGAGCTTGACCAAAGCGCGGCACGTTGCTTTGTTGAATGTTAACCTATCGTTTAGTCACAGTTCAACCATTTCTCAGATTATGCAGATATACTTTTTCATGATTCCGTTTTTCTAGAAAAAAAGTGCGGTGGCATAAAGTTTGCTATCATTTAATATAAGCACACGTACCTATAATTTAGTTTCTCCAACAACGGAGACGTCCTCTGAATCGCAAAGAAGCCAACAATCCTCCTGCGATTCATTGTTGCATTAACGGCGAATGTATTCTCGTCACATAAGAATCGGAAAAGACATACTGCTGCTTGCTTATGGCAATTCTACGGCAAACAACTAAGTAAGTATATTGGCTATATGGGTCTCGGGAAGACGCCACCTTATTTTTATGACATAGGCTGATAAGGTTTTTGCTAATAATTCTAATAATACTTCAATACAAATAAAATGTGGCCCTAAACAAACCTATCATTATAAAACGATCACCAAATGCACTTTTTTACTGGCTCGTTTAATTCTGAAGTAGTTGGTCTAGAATGAACTAAGTCTATCATGAGCTACCTTTAATAGATATCTTGTTTTGCTTCGTGGAATACCGGTTCTGCATCTTGCCATAGACCATTTTTTGAGAATGTAAACAAGGTTTTCAATTAACAAACCAACAAAACATCTCTCAATTGAAATGTTGGGCTCTGTACAAACAATTAAGACAACCTCTTTTATACCACTCTAAATAGTAAGTAAAAATTAAAGAGGTGCAAGGGTGCAAATTCTTGCGTTCAGCGTAAAGCCAATTTTTTACCGATTTAAAAATGACAAAGAACAAGAAAACAAATTTTCCATGAAATTAGAGAAATAACTACGAATTACAAACATATTGCCTATTTCCGCAAATATATTCGTTCTGTGAGCTGCCACGCATCAGCACGTAGACGGGACGGGGAAATTCGGCAAATTCCTTTTTAAACCTGACTGTTCTCCTTGCTGCTCTGTCAAGCAAAGTCAACGGAGAAGCAACGTAACAGATCTGCTAGAGGCGAAAAACAAAGAAAAACAAGTAAACAGTTCCCCTTTCCTTGAGGGACCGCCAAGTGCCCACAGGAACGCGCCTCAGGGCACCTCGACACAACTTTGACTCCAAACGCTGACTGGATCGAGACTCGGGAGAAAGGCGAGCGGGAGACAGCATAAAGGGCTAGTGTGAGCAAACGTTGGTAGTAGTAGAAGTAGCCAACCTCAATTCGAGTTCCGGACGCGGACCGTTGGTCCATTGCTTTAGTGCTGCTCGGAGCGCACCTCAACAGGGCAACAACGCGTCTGCAAACATACCAGGCTGTTGGCCAATACGCCTCATGTTTTGAAGGGCGCGGCTTCGGCAGAGTTACTGTTCTTCTGCAGCAGCAGCGGCAGCAGCAGCAACAGAAGCAGTAGTGGTATTTGGCCTACATCGGCGGCGCACGACTCCTACAATGTTATTGCGACAAAAAGCATAAATGCATTCAAACTGCACGCGCATACGTTAAACGAGATCACATGAAAACAATGTTGGTGATGGTTGCCGTCTAAGGGAAGACGGTGGAATCCCACAGGATTGCCGGCTTACATGCCTTGCTCTGACTTTCCGTCTGCCACAGGTGTCCTTCAGAGGACGGCATAACCTTACAGCCGACCGTATGCCACACTCGCATACACACACACACACACGTAAGAGGCGGCGTTGCTTTGGCAAAGATTTCTGCCAAAGCTAGCAGATGTCGTTCCGTTTGATCATCAAAACGACGTTTCCGAAAACTGCTCAAAAGAAGCGCAAAGGTTTGTTGTTTGTGTCTCAGTGATGTTACGAGTTAACCTCTTTTATTTCTATGGTATACAGAAGGAGTTCCTATTATTTAAGGAAGACATTCGACATATGAGGTGCCGTTTCTCGCAACGTTGTAGACGTATCGAGAGGCGCAAGCGTTTTGAAAGGCTCTCTACATTACTTTGCTTAGAGTCACGTAAGTCGTGCCACCACTCCCAGTGGGTACAGAGGTTCACTGCTCATCCCTTTATTATCGGACGCAATAACATAATACATGTTTGTGAAACAAATTAAAATGTTCTTGTGGTTGGTACAGTCAAGAATTGTTGTGTCGTTTTCAAGTAATAGTGTGTTTGTTTCACAAACGGTTTTCGTATAGGTGTTTTGTAGCTCTCCTCGGGAGCATATAATTTACAGCTTTTTGTACAAAGTTTCGCTACAGTATAGTTTTATCCCGTCGGCTTAACGCTTAAATAACACGAAACCATTTTGCCGTATTGTCAGGCTGCTTGTACTTTTTATTTGGTTGTGCCTATTTAGTGTGTCGCAATTATTATTCTCTCATATTAGTGTTTTTACGGAGGAGCGCATTTCCCACCGTCTTTCGGGTCGTTCTTTAGACCTGAATGCCAAACCGCAGATGCATATCCAGGAATGTAAGTTGCACATGCTCAGGCAGATTTGGTTTGGTTCGGCAGGTTTGGACGGGCAATGCAAAGTCTAGGTATATGGTGAATTCATTAAAACGGTGAATTGCTTCTTGCAGTTGTCGTCGCTCGTCAATATCATAGTTCTGTATATATTAATATCACCAGCGTAACAGAAGCGCATGCGCCAAGAGAAGCTTGACTACTAGGGAGTCTAGTAATTCGTCGTTTAAAAGGAATGACCGGATGGTAGTACAGCGATGTCGCCGACAGTTGCGGTATTAACAACACCAATAGCAGAGACAACTCACCCACAACCGAAAAAAAAAAGAATAAAAAGGCAAGCCGACGACTTTATTGCGGTTCTTGTGGAGTGATAAGACAGAAACAAAATATTGAATGCAGAAAGGCAGATGGCATAAGCAAATTGGACGTGAGAAGGTCTTTGCCTTGAGAGTGGTAGGGCTGGCGCGGAGGACGTCGGCGGAAGGACCGCAGGCGTAAGGAAGCTGACTGGCAGGGGCGTAACTGTAAAAGCGGGTCGGAAGTTGCATACGCATGGTGGTGATGTCTTTTGTGTTGCCTGGCCGTATGCTTTCGAACGTAGTCGCTACGAGTTTTGAGCTGTAATGAAATTGCGTGTCTTTTCGAGTTAAGGAACAAACTTTTGCTGTGTGTAGACGTTTTTTGGGTATCCGTGCTTTTCGGGGCGGAACCCCGAAATGCTCTGTTTGTGACTGCTGAAACGTACATTTGTGTACATTCATCTGTTTGTACAAATAGGTTCGTGTTACTATGCCGATAGGTTATGCTAGAATGGGTATTGTTATTGCCGATAGGTTATGCTAGAATAGGTATTGTTATTGCCGATACACACTGTATCTGTGTCCTGTGCCCGGGATTCCGACTCCGGTGTGACATCAAAAAAGCTTTTTTTACGCTTGCCGCCGTGCTTCCAATGTTCTACGCCGCACGCTCAGTTGATCTGTTGAAATAGAGTGCCCGATGGGGGCAGCAACGCCTCATGTGGCCGCGCAAAGTAAGGCCGCGCTACTGAGCAAGGCTACTACTTAAGCCAGCGCGGACCTAAGAAAGAAAGATGAATGGCGAAAACGTTGAGCTGTATGACAACCAAGGCTAGTGTATCTATATCAGGCAGAAGTTCGACCAAAACAACAAAGCAACGAGTAGAATGCAGAAACCCTCAGGTAGTGCAACTGCCAATAGTGATGAGGCTCATGACTATTCGTTAAAACGCTATGAAGAACGCAAAAGGACTAAGCCGTCTTGTAGTGTCACAAGAAGTGGAGAAAACAGCTGGGGGTACAACATCATTGACGAGTGGACCGTTCCAGGCGAACCTTCTGTCAAGATATTTAAACTGCACCATAATGCTAGACCTAAATCTGGTAAAATGTCGAGCCCGGTGGCACGGTGCATTTGCCTGCGCCTCGCGACCGGAGGAGACACATAGGTGCGCGGGTTCGAGCCCCACCGTTGCACAGTTGTATTTATGAAAGGGGGCGTCTATGAAGCAATGCGAAAAACAGTTCTATGGGCGCAAAATCTTGGCTGAGGGTCAGCCCGAAAAGTTTAGACCAAAATCTAAATTTAGCGTAATTCATGCATGAACAAACGAACTGGCCGATGCAAAAAAGTAATAGAGAGCTCACTAGTCTTCTCGGCATCCCGGTGTCCACAGAGGTGCCCACTAATAACTGACACATAATTAAGCCAGGAAGATTATTGATAGGTAAAGATTGCGGCGAGTCAGGACATTTAGCTGCAAACTCGAGTACGAACTTGTCAAAGTGTGTTAACTTTAAGGGACAGATTACCTCAACCATAGTACATAACAAGTCGTACGTTGTCGCAGTGAAAACAATTGTTGTTGACACTGCTGCTGGACTTCAACTTAGAGTGAACCTTTCTGGCGCCACGTCAATTACGCGCGAGTCAGCTCCACATGTAAAAAAAGAAGATCAACAAGCACATCAGAGGAATATCTTACAAATCCTTGGTTCGTAAGGACCCGCTTAGAATGAAACATAGGAATTAATTTATAGGTCGGTCCAGTGCTGAGTATTGTTAAGGCAGTTTGACTAGAGGCAACTGGTTGTTTACAAGCTCTTACAAGTTACTTTGGCTTCGATGTAATGCCAAAGTAATACCGAGCCTGGGGGGGTGGGGAGGAATCCGGGTTTAGTGGGTTTGCGAGTCTCACACTGGTCACGCAGGCTGCTAGTGGCGCATGTGCATCATGCATTCCCAAAACCTCCCAGAACAAAAAAAGAAAAAAAAAGGTCTTACAAGTGCATTTGGTTCATTCATGGCTGATATACTTAATATGAGCACGGGTCTAAAAATCCGTTAGATAATTATCGTCTTTAATAAATCTTATAAATTTAATATTAATGCTAGTAATCATGATACAATTGAAAATTGTCAAACGTGCCTTAATATTTCTCAAACTTCTAATCATTTCGCAGCAATTCGTATCAACCTTGTAACTAAAGGACTCAAAATATCAGGATAACTAGATACTTTGACAGATCTAAAAGGGCCAGTCATGGTGGTGAGTGAGACCTGGTTAAAAAACGCTGCTTATTATGCTAGCCATGGTATTTTTGGTTTCAGCTTGTTCACATTGCGGTCGCGAGTCAGAGACGCATGGCGACGGGTCGGGCCTTACTGCGGTCAAACTGTACAGTAATTTCGACTTTTTTTTTTGCTAGTGGCGACGGTATGGTCTAGGCAGTTCAACCTCGAGTAAAAGGAAGGAATTCAGATTTAGATGCTTATTTTATTGGCTAGAACAACCGTTATTTGACTTACAGAAACAGTCTGCTTGACGCTCCGGAGAACGTTGTTCCTGCAGCCACTGCACTTCCGTGTTGCTATTGGTAGACGCGCATATCGACTTCCTTGGCAGACCTATCTGTAAGAAATATGTAGCGTACTTCTCTTCTAAAGATTATTGATATGTCATTGTCGAAATCGTCCGCGTTGGGAGCATGCATTGATCAATCACATCGCTATGGCCTAATTGTAGTGAGTTTTCATGTGTGGTTCCTGCGGCCTGGTCAACTCCGATTTTCTCTGACCGCTCTCCTTTTGACGTTATGGTTATGGGACATCCTGCAGTTTTGCATTATATAAAGTGTAATTTTCTACGAGGCGATACGACGCAGCTTTTGTGAGCTTGCTTGGCAGCCGTATACAAAGCCCTAATTTGCTACAAGTGTACGATGCAGCTACAAAAATTCAGTTGGTAGCTTATATACATTTCCTAAACGTCTTAGGAGCAACGTCGATGAGCTCTGTAATTGGCACCGCAATATAGGCTCACATAAATCGAAGGCTGCCTACTGCAATATCCTCCGAGGATACAAGTAGGCCCTTGCAAGGAACTTGTTTTACAATCGCAGTTTTATGATACTGAAGAACAATTCCTATGATTTTTGGAAGCTCATTGTTGAGTCTTGTGAAAAAGAAATATAATACTATTGGCGCTTGATCTTAATTGCGACCAGCACCTCCACAATCCGTACGGTATTGCTGATCAATTCAACAGGCACTTTGCAATCAAGTCAAGCATCAAGTTGGGTTAGGCAGCGTGGGCGTCCTTGACATTCAGACCGTTATCCGAGCTGAGTTAGCATTGATCTGGCAGAGGAATCAGGCATCCTTCAGATTAGATTAGGTCACTGCATGCTAAGTTCAATTGGTTTTCAAAACGCAAAGGCGGGTTGAAGCTGCGAAGCTACTAAGGTGCCCAGCAAATCATTAAAAATGAATGACACACTGCGTACAGTATCATTCAACAGCCTCATTTCAAAATGGAAAATAAAGTTAAACAAGTCCCACGAGAGTTTGGAGGCCCGGATATTTTCAGTGCTTCTTACCTGGACTGGTCTTGCATGTGACAATCGCCACGTCTAGTTCACTTACATAGATAATGACTATCATCATCTGCCGATTTGTTCGAATACAAACTTCCACGAGGAGTACACAGAGCGCGTCTGTTGACGTCTGGTGCTCTCAGGCGTGTATAGAGTATCATGCGTCTGCCTGCCTGTTCCTAGCGAAGAGATCACTGGACTGCCTCTCGCAAATAACATGCCGAGAACAACTGACAACTGTGTAAGTGTCAATACTAAATAATAATAATAATAATGTCAATACTAAATAATATTATATAATACGCAGATGACACCTCAGTGCTATTTTTTGTAACCGACAAAACATGACGGCGATATACGCGCTATCCTTGTAAGTCTGGAAGAGGCTATTGAAACCTTTATAGTTTTTGGCCTTATTTTCAATCCAGCAGACCGATTTGGTGTTCTTTCATCTGCTTCAGAAAATCGTCAGTATGAAGCAAGTCAGACTTCATGGGACAGAATTTGCCTTGTCTCAGACGGTCAAACATTTGGGCCTGCACGAGACATTGAAATTAAAGTGTCAAATGGTTGTACTCTAGTACCTAAGTGCTATTCTATCATTGCAGCGTTGAAAAGACTTAGATAAATTGGTTTCCCCAAAGAAGGTCTATTTCCGGTATTTAGAGGCTGCAGATTTATGCTCTTTCCGCATAGGGGAAGGCTGTGAACAATATCTTGTCGGTCCCAATTATCTAGAGCAATGCTCTTAGGACAATGTTTGGCAGAAGCCGCAGAGATTCTGTTGCTGATCTGTTTGCCGCATACGAATTGCTGTCAATTACTGAAATGCATTAGATGCGTATTGCCCTGTCTGCATTAAAAATTACAAGGTTTCATCGGAAATCTATTTCTAACTCACCTTGGCGAGCAGCCGCTTTAGCCATCGCGTTACTACGTTTTTAAAACTCTTCGTTTTTAACGAAACGATAGATAATCTCTCGCCTGCTGCCTGCCGTCTGTCTGGGGCTCTCTTCCTCGAGAAGTTCGACTAATCTCGTCTGTAAGGGAATTCCCGAGGGTAATTGTACAAAATATGAACAAGATGCGTCAAAGCAAATATGTAAATGTATGTATGTGAAACTATTATTATTTAGTGTGCGTAAAAATGTGTACGCTGAAAAACTCTTTTTTCCTATTATTTTTACGAGAGCGTAAGCATTGCGACAACGTAGTACCTTTACTACCAGACTTGTACTTTATTGTATTCTGTGGTGCTGTATGAAGAAAATTATGCAAACTGTCGCTGAATTGAATTCTGGCTTAAGGGAAGACTGTTCCGTCGCTGGGTCGGGGGCGTTTCCTACGAGTGGTTGGTTAAGGAGGGTTTTGTTGTGCCTGGCGATCCAAATCTCCGTAAGAACTGATCAGCTTTAGAATTGTAAGCTTACATTCACGAGAGGTTCTCTGTAATTGTGAGAGATAAAAGGGGAGACGTGATTAAAGTTAAGGTTGGTTGAACTTGGTTAAAAGCCTGCATAAAACTCTGTTTTGAACATAAAAAGAAACATCTTAAAAAAAAAATTTAAGCTGGACGAACTGCATTTTAAGCGGGGATTTTACCAGCTGGCTGCATATTTGCGAAAGACTGGGGAAGGCCTGTAGGTTATCTACCTATGTACATAATCACTTACCACTAATGCAATGCGTCAGGAAAGATAAACACTGCGTGGTGCTCTCCGCCGGCAGTGGGTGGAAGAGGTAGACGTCGCATTCGATTCCGCAGAGGTTGCAGAGACGATAAGCTTTAGACATTCAGGGTTAAGCCCGACGATGCCAGCTATTGTCGGCGGTGACTTCAATGCCAGAATCGATTATAGGGCCAACGAAGGCGAGGCGCTGCTCCAGGTGATGGAAAATGCTGGTCTAAGATGCGAAAACGCGCGTGAAGAACTGAAATCGTGTCACAATTGAAGTAGCACCATCGACTTACTTCGTCACAACCTTGTCAACGGTAAAGTTTAAAGTTTCAATTCGAGCCAGTGTTGCCATTTGGCCGACATCGAGGCCGACACAACTCGTCGCGCTGCCCCGCAGTTACACCTGTGACCTGTTTAAGAAGACGATGAAAATTGCGGTGAAGTAAAGAAAAAAGGTTATGGCATAAGATGTTCGTAATTTTCTCGAGCCTGCTGGCTCATCTACAGTGGAGTGTTCGGGCCCGTGCGTCAAACGAGAGCAAGATCACCATCATCATCATCATTGCAAGGCTCGTCTGCCTTTGACTACTTTGACTGTGGAAAGGCCTGCATAGAACTCTGTTTTGAACATAAAAGAAAGCACACGAGGCGGAAGGAACGACGGTTGCTCGAGAGAGGAGAACGAGAGTTCTCTGTTTATAGCGTGCGACCCCGTAGAACAGTGAACCCGCTCAGTGACGAACAGGTAGAGTCACCTACTTAACTTGTCCAACCGTGACGTTGTGGCTGGAGCTCCAATTGTAGAGCATCCGCTTGCTTTAGAGAAGCAGAACCTGAACCTCTGCCCTTTGGGGTTGAGGAGGTGTGCCCAGTCCTTTGGCCACTCACAATGAGCAAAAAACTCAGGGCCCGATCAGGTCAACTATAAGCACTGGATTGAGTCTCTCTCTCCTTGTGGAACTCTTATGACTTATTTAATATAATTATAAAGAGAAAACGGATGTCTAAAGTCTGGCATGTCTCTAGGTTTCCTTATCTGTCCAAGGTTAGGCATAACGATGATAAAGAAGGTCCAAATCTCTATCGTGGGTGAAATGACGTTAAAGCGCACATTAAATAATATTTTCTGCAAGTTGCTTATTCAGCGGATTGAACACGTGGCTGAACAGGCCCTTCTGGTCCTAAATGTGACAGTAGGCATGGCCGCCACTTAGACATTAGGCACGGCCGCCATTTAGACATTAGGCAAATAGTCACTATCTGGTACATTCAAACGCTTTCAGGAAAAGTACGAGCTGTGCACGAACCGGTTCTGCTTGCAGAGATGTGACATGTAAGCTACAGTGAAATGCGCAATACTGAAACATAAATTGTTGCACTATCTTTTTAGAAAAAAACAGTGGAGAGTATTATGACATACATTGTATATTATACTCACTTTAAGTGAAATGAACGCAGTTGAACATCATCAGCATACATTAAAAAAGCATCGTTTGAGGCAAAGTATTTCTGAGTAAATCTATGTGCAGAATGAACTGGGAATCGCAATGTATTGTGCCCACGGAAATCGCATTTCCACTAATCTTTACCCTCAGCCGGACATCAACTAGGCGTGCAACAACTTTTGCAGTGCCCTCTGTGTCCCCGAAGTCCAGTCTGCACGCACTTGCATGCCGTCTTCCGAAAACCTGGACGTGCATTCCCAAACACATTAGATGCCTAACAAGGAAACATTTTTTCGTTCGTGAACTAAAACGGTAGCTTTTAATTTCACAGTCAGAATCGGGCGTGTAATCTAGGTAAATTCGGAACTGAGATTGTAGTGCTTTGTATATAGGGGCACACACTCCGCTTAGATGCTAATGGTTATACGTGTTTTTACTCATAGTTGTGAATTCTGAAGATGCTGTACTAGTGAAGTGTACTTCGTGTGTGCTTATATTTACAAATATGTAGCCTTACATGTTGTTCATGTTCAATCAAACACACCAGCTGCTGTTTTGATGTTCTTGTGATACTCAATAACCACGGCGATTGTGTAAAGTGCTTATAAAAAGCACTCCTTGGACTTTGTCGAAAGTAATTATCTACTTCGTTGTTTGAATCACGCTTTTTTTTAATTATTTTTATTTGCCGAGAACTTAAGCGTTGTAAAATGCAGTTCCGTAAATAAACCACGTTTGAAATTTAAAAAAAATGAATTGGACACGACTGGCCCAAAAATTATTCCTTTTGGCCACTCTGGACTTGGCTGGCTTCATGTGAATATGTCATCATTAACATTGCTCTAGACGCCCCCAACTAGAGGGTCGTCACTCCTACCCTCCCCCCAGCCTATGTACTGCTACATATCAAGGAACTTAACGTGTTTAGGAACCGATTTCAAAATGAAAGCATATTCTATCGAAGCATTCCGTTTTGTGTGAGCTCCTTTTAGGCAAAAGGAGCTCACTTTTGCCACAAGGCAAAAGGCCAACGCGTTATAAGTTTTTATCGTTTTCGTTGTTATAAATGGCAGCAGATATCACACATTTCAGTAATTTGTTTGAGACAGCGGTGAGGGACACCGGCCGCTCGTTATTGGTTACGGAGAATCATAACTGGGCACACAATAGCTGTCATGAATATGTTGGATACAGTACAGTGCTTAAAAGATCGCCTAGCAATAGGACTTCGAGGCTGGCAGAAAGACGACCTCAATTCTTTGAAAATGAGTGGCGCAACGCCAACAGGCGTATTGCTGATTTTACACAAATATTTCGTGAGCGTTATTGCAGGTGTATATTCTCAAATAATATGCACGAAATGGCTGGTATAAAACTACATGCGCCTGTATGTGCCTTTAACCAAATGCATTATTAACTCTATGTATAAGAAGAGAAGAAAAAGACAAAACCTTAATGATATCAAGTCTCCTGTCGAACGATTAAAACGTTTGCCTATCGTTTTAAATATAACCTATATAATAATGTATATGCAATGTAAAATGCATTAGCATTACTTCACTATTTACTTATAGTACAATATGAATATGCACAATATATAAAAACGTCTACTAATTTATGTTAGCATATGATACCACTACATAGTATATACACAGAGTCTCCCAGAATTAGGCCGACAAACTTTGGAGTCTAGTACAACTCGGCGAAAAACTATTTTTCCAATAGAACAAATTCTACTCAAGGCAGAACAAATATTGTTTTGAAGACAATTCTCGAGATATTAAATTATCTGCAATTCTTAGATTTTGGCTTTTACGCATAATGGCCCATCATATAGAAGACATTTCAACAGGACTCATGCATTGTCGGTGCGGCTAATAAAATCATACTGGCTGCTGCATAAAAATTACATTGAAAATAATAGCGTTAAATAAATAAAAAAAAGTAACAAAAAGTAGCGAACCACTTAGGCACTCCACTTTCTCACTGACTTATCGGACATTCAGTCTTCTCCGTATTTTGCCACCATCTGGCGATGCATATTGGCTGACTGAACACTTTCAGCAGTTAGAAATGTGGTAGATAGATACCTCGCTAGCCTCAATCATCGAGTTTTGCAATAAGAACGCTATGATGTCCCTACACGAACTGCGTCAATTGGACGAGACACACAACTGTCTGCTTCTTCTTTGCACTATGCGCCAGACGCTTGATTCACTACTTGTTTTCAAAGCGGCATATTCAAATTTTAACCGGTTGGAATAAAAAGATGCGACGCCTCCATATATATACATATGAATGTTATCATTTTTTATTTATTTTTATACATTTAGTATTGCTGTTATTGTCGTTACTATCGGCATACTTATATCTCAATGGACACACACTTTTTTTGTAGATTAATTAGAAGCCATCTTGCGCAGATGTTATGTAATGAAATTACTACTGTGATAAAACGAACGTTTTCAGAGGCACGTCAAGGTCACAGCAAGTCCGCTTCTTTTTTTATCAGGGGGCGAACTGTCTACTACGAATTCCACCAGGAAGTCTGAGTGAACCCGTAGAAGGTCTCAAATTTTTCATGCGATAACAGCTACCGCCGAGACTGCGAGTTGTGAGATTGGCACTCGTTTTCAACAACAGATACCCGCAGACGACTGCCTTCAGGTGTAGAGATAGCCAATCTCGAAGTGAACCTCTTCTTGGTAATAAAAGCTTATCATACGGCGTCGGGAAAGTGACACTAGGTATGGCCGAGTGTCGTAGACATCCGACCTTGCGGTACCATTGACGAGGCCTCGAAAGGCTGCTTGGACAAAAGCCGAACAGTGGCATTTAACGCAAGAAGCGCGTTAGACATTTGACTGGCGCAATGCATACTTAAAATGCTACGGATCCGCCTGATTCGTTATGCTAAAGAACACGTGATACACGTTGCATGATAGAATCACAGGATCTTTGACACTATACGAGTAAAATAACGGCATCTTGCAATACCAATATATATACGCCGTTTAGGTATGTAAAGACACGTAGTTTTATAAGAAATTGCCACGGATACGCCTGATTGCCGCTTTGCTAAAGAAAACGTATTAAGCATCGCAGAATATAATCTCAGCACCTTTGAGTGAAACAAAGGTATTGCAATATACATTTACGTGCATAGTTGTCTACAAATACACAATAACACTACCGTCTATGCCTCGAGTAACAACATCATGCTTGCTAGCAACTACGCTAGCAGGGGCCACAACCACGATTATTATTATTATGTGTTAGGACAATACAATTGTGAGGTGTGAATGTATATCCTCGTTATTTCATGGTTACCATCTAGCTATTCTCAGCCCATCGCACCTACTATCGACGCGGCATTTCCTCTGCAAACTGCCAGTGAAAGCAGCTCCCTCAGAAATTCGTCTTCGCGTATATCTCCGGTGTTTGCTCGTATTCGATCACCTAAGTCTTTTATAAATTTCCTTGTACTTCTGCTGACTGGGCCCAATGTTTCCATTGCAATCGGCACGAAATTGTATCTAGGCTCTAACTCTGTGTATTTACGCCGCTTTTCTTTTTCTGCATGTTCGGCAACCCATCCCGCCTCCGTCGCGCTGTGGCATAAATAAGACGGTGCGGCCGTGCAGGATACTGTTGCATCCCAAACCAGGCATTCGCCTTTTTCCCACGGCGGGATGGTCACACCGTCAGGCCTTTTATCGTCATGTAGTCCTAGTCTGGGTTCCAGCATGCTAGGTATTCCCGCTTTCTGGAGAGCTCTTTGGATTATTGAGTTTAGTTCGGTGTGCCTAGGGGCCCGACCTTGGCTCTTGATGCAGCTCAATGGGTGGAGGCCATCCTTTTCCACTAGTTTTCCACAGGCCTTACAAATGTGAGGTTCGCATATTTGCCCGCCGATTCTTAGAGCCGACACCATGCGGAATGAGATGTTGTCCAGCATGGTGCCGAGCTGCGGTGACGGAAGAGCCCTGAAAAATCCGCCGCTGAAGGTGTCTCGTGCGGCCAAGAAGACCGCTTTCTCTGTGGTAGATTCAAGGCTTTCGATGATCTCACGGGCTATGACTTTGCATCTGTAGTTGTCGAGCACTCTTTGCGTTGTATGTTTTTCCCAAGGGCCTGGATCCAATCTCAGTTTGACCAGTGACTTTGCCTTCTGCTTAGCTATGTACAACCGGTGGTGAGCATTCGGGTCAACTAGCGTCTCAGCCAGCTGGCCGAATTCTATTAATGACGCTGCGTAACATATGGGGGCCAATTCGGTTGCTGATCGAATACCCAGTCCACCTTCTCTTATGGGGAGACTTGCTCTTCGCCACGTACTGTCCGTGAAGTCAATGTTGAGAACTTCGCTCAATATGTCCCTCGTAGAATTATTATTATTATTATTATTATTATTAGCAAGTCCTTTAAAGGCTTAGAGTTTCTACTAGATCATTTGTCTACCCACCTACTTTCAGCAGCTGAACAGAAAGGCGACAACGACAAACTTTCTCGCAAAATTAGACGGGCGCTTCGTCCGCCTTAGGACGACTGACTTTTCGCCAAGCCCACTTAAACTTTGTTCTCATTTTCCAATACCCCAGATACCGACTGTCTTTGCTTCATAACAGCCCTTGCAATACGGTCAAAGTAGGCAACGGCCCTTTTCGGGCAATCACGCCCACAAAAATTACTACCTTCTACTTCGAAATACTAGTGCAATGACCCCGTCGAACGGAATACGTTAATAACGATTCGCGGCGTCCAACCTGCGAACTATCTAGGGTCATTTCTTTCAGGTCCCAAAAAGGCAACTTCCCGTGACGATTCAAAGCCGAGTTGCTGCCAATAAAAACCATCTATTCCAGGTACAGGAAAACTACCCGAGAATTATATAAAAGGTCAAAGCATACAGGAGTAGTCGAAGTAGGCTTTAGACCACTATTACTCGTTTGTTATTACTACGAGCGGTCTCCTTCCGGCGGTTATGTTTGTCGGCGCATTACGTCGGTGACGAAAGTCAACTAAACAAGGATCCAAGTAAATAAATTAATTTTATTCTCTATTAAGTTACATGTACATTTAGAAAAAAACAACAACGCCAACGGCTCGATTCGGCTACGCCAGAAAGGCGAGTCGTTGGGCCACTAGCTAAATATGGGCGCCGCGTTTCTGTGTCGAATGCAACAGATATACTCGGTAGCAAAAACAGCCCTGTTCTTCTATCACCAGTTGCCACAGCGACTCTGCGTAAATATGTTGTATGCAAACAATGCATATATGCTAGTTTGTCGTGTATGTACTATAAAATTCTAAGCTTGACCTACGCACGCCTCCAGCAGCAGCAGCAGCAGCAGATAACAGTAACGGCGACTGCACCGACATAACATGAAACAGCCAATAACCATGGGGGCATTACAAAAAATATAAATATTAAGAACGTATACTAGTCTATCCCTTGGATATGCTGCGCATACATATGCAGACCTGCATATATATATATATATATATATATATATACATATGCAGACCTGCATATATATATATATATATATATATATATATTTACGTACGTGCATAATCACTTAAGAGTTCATAATACGACCACTACAACAAAACGCCGTAGTCTGTCCGTGCGTGACGTGCGCTCATTTAAGCAAGCCAACATGTCGGCAAACAAATATGTTATATATATATATATATATATATATATATTGTTGCCAGGATAGTGACAATATCAATGAACGTCGCCGTATGTGTAAGATGTTTATATACAGTATAAACCAACTTTTAGTTGAATCCGGTGTAGGTAATTCATCTAGTAGAATTGCGGACGTTACGCGTGCTTGCGCACATGCATACTTGACTTGCTTAATGAACGCTCCTAGAGCGGTCGCCCACATAGTATGTATACATGTATCCGCATACGTATATATATATATATATATATAAACTAGGTGAGTCAGAAGGTTTGTAGCATGGAATACAGACACAAGACGGACAAAACCACGTACCTTATATTATTCAGTATAGTTTTCCTAAAGAAACGATCATCTTTAGCCTTTATACCACGGGCAATGTTCAGAGTCCTTAGATCCAAAATTCTCGTCTTTGGCGCATTGTCGCACATCATTGTCGCTCGGATATTTCTTTTCTGAAAGATACTTCTTGAGGTACGTCTTGGCCATGACAAAACGAGACGTGTAGGCGGGCACATTGTCCTGGTGAAATAGCACAGACCTTTTCTGTATTGTGGGCCCAGTTATCGCTCTTATAACGAAAAGGTATTCAATTATTAGAATATCCTTTATAACCCATTAGACAATCGCCGAAACTTTTTCGGTTAAAATGTGCCTCTTTTCTCTACTGGTAGACCCTGGTGGCACCTTTCCGCTCTGGAGTAAAGTGGTCGGTCTGCAACGGTGTTACAGTTGCGCGACCTTTTACAAACGAAATTTGAAACCAATCCACGTGTGACTTACTTTAGTAGCTTCTAAAAAACGTCTCTCTTTGGCGCTGTGGTCGGTATGAACTTTTTAAAATTATAAACGGACAATGCTACGAGCCTTTAGTATAGTAGTAAAGATGAAATTTGTAGGTATTCTGTCTTGTTTCCTCTACATAGTTATACAAAGTCTACCTTTGCGGAAGAACCAGTCAATGCATAATCTGAATGATACCCGACAAAAGCTAGCAGAATGCGAATAGCCGGGTAAGGCATGTTATGTGTCAAAAGTCGATATGCTGGTATGTCTTAAGTTGAAGCTTTTACGTGCAGAACCGTAAAGTTTTGCCTTTACAACCAAATATTGAATGACCATTAGTTTCATACCAAAGTGATGGTGCTACGTTACGTAGTTGCCGAGTAACTAAGGTTCTTTGACCGCAATATGTTGTCATGTTTTACGCTAAACGTTCAGAACCGTAAATTTTTGCAGACATTTCCGTTCCCTCATTCTATTGGGAAACATTATTTTCTTGCTCGGCCACTACATAACGCAACACCACCTTTTGATATAAAAATAATGAGCATTAAATTAGCTATTACCTTAAATTAGTCTCACGTGGAAGCTTCAACGTGAAGCATAACAAAATATTGACTTTTTATGATTAGATAGAGAAAAAAAGCAGAATAGTTACTTTTATAAATTTCATCATCACTCCTAAACAAGACATTTTCGCCAAATGTTGAACTCGGGCATCCTTATCTCGGAACGTCTGAAAGTCACGAGATCTGGGCGGAAAGCAGAACGGTGGACGTATAAAGCTGCGCTCATGTTTAACCCTGTAACATTTGCGTCATAGTAACCTTGCCAGCTTGCTCCAGGCCTTGCAATCAGCCGGGGAGACGGACGCCAGTCTCGACCGGTCGTGCCTGAGGCGGCTCCTGACCAGGGAAGTGATGGAGGGCACTACATCACAAAGCATTGGGGCTGCCCTCCGCAGGGCGCTGCTTATCGAGGAATCGCTGACCGTTGACCCCCTACAAAAGGGGGCCACCGGCAGATGGACGTCCCTGGTCCGAGAGCCCTCCCATGCCGCCAGGTTTCTGAACCTTAAACGCATCTACCTGGGGTGGTCCTCATGCCCACTCTCGGAGTGGATCACCGTGCCGACGTGCCAGCATTGCCAACGAGTGGGCCACTCTGCGCCCTCGTCCACTAACGCGGTCGTCATAGGCAAACGCTGCCACAGGTGTGGGGTACTTGGGCACCTCTCCAGGTAATGTAAAGCGACCGCAATATGCTACAACTGCGGTGAAGAGGGACACGCAATCAGCGTCGCCGCTTGCCCGAAGTACAGGGAACAACTAGAAGAGCTCCGTCGCCGCGGTACCCGGCCAACGCTCGCCCCCTGCCACGAAAACAGCCGCAAACCCTGGCCCCGCTAGACACTTCCGAGGGCCACCACATTGACGCTGCAGACGCAGAGGGGTTTATCCTCGTCACCCAAAGAAGTTGCAAGACGGTACGAGCATTACCCCCTCTGGACCCTAAAACCTTAAAAGCGTCCAACACGCAAGTAACTCTAAACGCCAGTTTTCAAAGTATTGTAACTAAATTAAAACCGCTGCAGAGGTGCTCATAACATGTTTCAAGAGGTCAGCAGCAGGTCAAGAGCCGACCTGCTGCTGCTCAGCGAAACCAACGTCCGATGGGCGGAAAACCAGCTCTCACACATAGGTAAGATTACGCGCATCGTACTGGAACGTTGCAGCCAGCTCCGCATCTCCGGACAAGGCAGCGGCCACGGTTTTACCAGCGGCCACGGTTGGATTAATTTAGAGAACGTTGGGCGTTTTTACTCCTGCTACTGCAGCCCAATGTTCCACTTGACGACCTAAACAGGCTTTTAGACGACTTGTCTTCCTTATTTAAACGAAATGACGTCTCACTTCTAGTTATAACTCATGATTGTAATGTCGCGGCCAGCACACGGGACTCTGCCGGAACCACCCTTAGGAGACTGGCCGTCCTAGACTAGTTGGCGGCCCAGGACCTCGACACTCTTAACACGGGTGCGCCCATTTTCCATAGGGCCGGGTGTACCTCAGCCATTGATCTGACCATTACGCGCCGGGCCGAAGACTTCAAGATTTTAAACTGGAAGGTGCTACAGAACGAAGATTCTCTTAACGACCATTGTCTCATCAAATTACACGTGACTCAGGACAAACCCACCGACGCCGCATCCGCTTATCAGGCGCCAGGGAGCCCTCACGATACTTAGGATAAGAAGGCTCGCCCACTACAGTGGCGGGCCATCAAAGGCTCATTGAAACGGCCTGCGAGGCCTCTCTGGGCCGCAGCACACACCCGGGACGCCGCGGCACACCAAAGCACTGGTGGACTGCCGCGCTCGGAAAGCTGAGGCAGAAATGCCTAATGGCGCGGCGGCTTCTCACCCGCGCCCGGCGACCTGCGCCCGAGCTGGCTGCGGGCGCTCCTGCGCAGGGAAATCTTCAGGAGCAAGGAACGCTTCTAGAGAGCCTTTCTCAAAAAGCTGAAGGATACCCCTTCGGCCGCCCATACAAAATGGTTAGATAGCTACCCCCTTCAAGCGCAGGATAGCGATACCACCCGGAAGAGAAGCTCCGAAAATCAAGCCTCATACAGGGAAAGGCGCCGGCCCTGGACGGTATCCTGATCTCTGTGATCACGACGCTGATGAAAGAATTCCCAGAAGCAGTGGCAACAGCTGCGACTAGGATGCTTCGGTCGGGCTCGTTTCCTGGCGCAAGGAGGGCCGCAGGCTTTGTCCTTATATCTAAGACCTTTACCTGGCCATCTTGCTTGACGTCCGAATCGCTTTGAACAGCCTACCGTGGAGGGTCTTCCTGAAAACTCTCCACAGGAAGAACGCTCCCTTTTTTACCTACTCCGAGTCGTTTTAAACTACCTGCAGGACAGAACGATATTATCTCACGGAACCAGTTTTAACATGACTGCTGGGGTGCCACAGGGCTCTCTACTTGGCCTCCTGCTATGGAACATAACATAGGACAATGTGCTGCGGCTAAGGGACAATCCCCACGGGATCGACCTCCTAGCCTATGCCGACGACATTTTCATCACCGTCCAGACTTGGCCTCCGGATCTGTTAGAGAGCCATGCGAATGAAGCACTTGCCGATGTCGCCCACTGGATACAGGAGGCGGGTCTCGCTCTTGTCCCCGTCAAAAGCGAGGCCGTGCTCCTGCTGGGACGGAGAAACTCCTCCGCTCTACTCCTCCATGCAGAAGACCAGGAGATCGCAGTTGTCAACAAGGTGAGATACGTCGCAGTCACTCTAGACAGGGGTCTCCGCGGCGCCGAACACGTGTGGCTCATGCCCAAAACTTACGGGCCTTGACAATCCTGACGTCGTTTAATTATGTCCGCGGCCGAGTCAGTGGCCCTGTATGGAGCGGCCAACAGAAACCACCTGCGTCGGGCCCAGAGGGTCGGAGAGCGCAAGAAGGACGAGGAGCGTCGGCGCAAAATTCACATATGGCAGAAGGAGTCGGACGGCTTACAAGAGGATGCCCCAAGCACCAGTTTCTGCACCCTAATCCCGAACATCAAAGACTGGTCCCCAGCCCAGCCAGAGCACACTGTTTTGAGGTGATCTGCATAAGCGGAGCAGCGCGCACCCCTACGGCTTTTAATGAAGATCTCAGTTTTAAACCATGACATCCGCAAAAAAATTACGGATACACTCTCGTACTGGAACATCATATCCTAAGATTTTAAATCCATACTAAAAGAAAAATAAGGGCCGACCCCCTAAGGCGCCCCCTTCCTCGCGGCTCCCGGGGAACACGCCAGGAGAAGTAGATTCGCCCCCCCCCCCCCTTAATGTTTGATGAGATGCGCAAGCAAAGTTCCCAGTCAGACCGGGGGACGGGGACATGACTGGTTTTTGTAAGTTGGAGCTCCACACTACCGGCCCATGCTTGCAGGGAGCTTCCCCCGCCGTGGTGACCGTGTGTACAACCGCATTTTCCAGTTAGCCCTCTAAAAAAACATAGCTCGGACTGCTAAGAGCGTCTTCAATGGCTCGGCCAATGTGTTAGATGTCATTCGCCTAAGATTGACTTAGGATTTCCTTGTTACTCTTCATGGGCAACACAGCCAACACATTTGCCACCCAAAGTGGAGCGAGGTTTTCTGAGTTGAGCGTAAATAATATTTTTATATTTTTTAATCTCGATTTTCCACCGAATTTTTATAATAGTCTTGTTGAAAAGAGGCGAAACCTAGGTGGCTATCGACACCACCCTGGCCTTCTTGCAGTTTTGGCAGAATACATTTGCAAAATCCTTGAGATTGCAGACAACACTGAAGTCATCTCTTATAAATGTGCAATGAATCAGGTTTCTCACCCACGAACGAAATATTCGATCAATGTATCTCAGACATCGCATCTGACTAGAATTAAACATTTTTTAAGGAGATTGTTTTTAATTCTAGACTATCCTCCATCCCCTACGGACTTGGCACTTAACCTGAGGTATATATTCAATGCACCGAGGGCCGGACATGCTAAGATATCTAGGGTTTCCCCAACAGTCCTTGGGGCAGCATGGCCACTGACTCTCAGCGGTATGGTTTATCATCTATCTCAATAAGCATCGCTCAAAGAAAATTCGACCAACAACAGGGATCGAATCGGCGACACCCCGGATTGCATCTGACTAATTCCTGTTAGGCGAGATAATGGCGATATAGCCTGGGCGCTCAAAGACTATTAGAAAGTAGTCAGAGGGTAATACCCTGGGTTTAGCAAAAGCCCGCCTACGAGCTCTTACAAATTCTGCCGCCAGAGGCCCCTTTTCACAATCCGAGTACGTCTTGCGAAATAGCCCTCGGAGGGAGATGCCGAAGAACCGGTACAGGGCAGATCCCTCAAACGAAATAGGAACCTGGGTAGTGTGCTTTGCCTAGTGCACACTTTATAACATTATTATACACGTTTCCACATGTTAGAGAAAGCTTTTAGTGCGTCCTTGGTACACAAAGATGCCTGCATGTGCGGCGAACAAGTCGTGCCCCTTGGGCGCTACGGATTGAGCTGTATACAGAGCCGCTGCAGGCGCCTTTGGAACATCAGGCTTCCCATGTGTTCAGATTCGTTCGGAGGTATGCCCCGACAGTAGTAGGCGGTAAAGTGAACGCGGCTGTCTATGGAAGTGGCCTTTAGCCTAAGTCAAATTGTGTCAGTTGCAGATGAACGGTTTGAATTAAGTTACACAAAGCGGCTTGCGGCAAGGCACTCGTTTTAAACATAATAAAAAACACCTCTCAGCTGTGAAACTTTGACAGCGTCAGGCGGTGTCATACCCTGAACAATATTAGGCATTATATGCCTCACTACTGAGAAAATAGACCATCTTCTTATAATACCTATTTTGCTATGAAAAGCGGCAAGAGGTATCCGTAGTGTGTCGTTATATGCGCGGTGAACTTCGTTCCCGTGTAATTAACCTATTGATAGAGTCCAACGGTTGGTTGCAGCAACGGATTACGTATCTGGCATCCAATCGACCTCCACGCCTCGCAATGTATAACTTTAATATAATCTGCATATATCTCTACCGCGGCTTTTTGATACTCTTCTCGGACGCAGCATAGCGATCCCTTTGCGGACTTCTACAGCTTGCTTAATCTCCGATACTTCATAGGGCGCTTTCAAGCAACCTTCACCCATGCGAATACGGTAGCTGTCGAGACTCCCACTTCACACGAGCGCGAAGCCCCTGAAAGGTTCTTTGCTGTGGCTCTTGACGAACCGCTTGGTCTAGACGAAATTAATATTGATTTTGGTCGTGCACGAAACAACAAGACATTCGGGCCAGATCTTGTGAGGAATAAACACTTTCGGCAGCTATGCCTCCACGTGCACATATGGCAGCGCCATTCTAAAAGATGCTCTTCTGAAGGCACGGATGGAGCCTCACGGATTTCCTTAGAGCATTGTCGTTCCTTCCAGATGAGCAGCATGGCTTCAGGACTGGGTGTTTCACTCTCTCAGTCAGTAAAGTACTTCTTAAGTAAACCACAACTTCAGTAAACCGGAAAAACTTCCTATGTTCGCGGTTTTTATTGATTTGAAATACGTTATTGACATTCTTACCCTGTAATATTGTCGTGAAGAAGCTAGGGTAAGCTGGATTTGGACTTCAAGTGCTTACTTAACTCAGCGCACCCCTGAAGGCTAACCAGATTGTTCTAGATGATGCCTTGTGCGGGCATAACACGTTTGATTAGATGACTGGGCGCAATCTTCGCAAGGCGACAATCTCAGCCCATTTATATTTATAACGTTGCTAAGCTATCTACCAGGTGTTGTGAAGGAGCGGCATCTAACACTCATGATCTTGCTCTAGATGGCTAGCTAAACAAGATTCGATCTGACCTGTAGGCTGCGCTTCCTACTCTTGATAAATATTTCCCGCAGAATGGCCTTATAGTTCATATGCCAAAAACAAAAGCTGTAAAATTCCGCCGTGGGAGCAACCCGGCGTGGGGGAAGACGAGCCTGCGCAGATAAACTGCGTGGCGAGCAAGTGCAGCTCATAGTGTTTGCCATCTCTGGAATACTTTTCTTATCTTAAAGTACAACGTTTTCACAATACGTAAATTAGCGTTGTAGAAAAGCGCTTACTGGGATCAGATGCACTTATTGCTTATATCGGTATCAGAAGTTCAACGCAGCTGTTCGTTCAGGCAGCCATGACATTACTCAAAGTGGCATCCGTAACTGCCTACGGTGTTTAAGTGACGTGGAAACATCTTAATACACCCTATTTATGGCAGTTGAATAGGGTGAAGTCAGAAGCTATCCTAAAGCGGTTGCGAATGGCCTGAAAGGCCAAGTAATGTAGTATAACCAGTGCAGATGTAGGCACCACCATGCCTACCATTACTTGGCCTTTTGTATAAGTCGAAACATATTAGTTTACATGTTCGCGAGTTCAGTAATATTTATCGGAAGTCGTCAGCCGCTTCGATCTACTGCAAACAGCCGCCCTGAAAACGTTTCGGCACGGACGTTCGGAGTATTCTCAAAAGGTGTCTCTAACGTGAAAATGTACCCAGAAATATCCCCCTTCTATGGCTGACTAGGCCTGAAAGGAATCTTTCCGTCCATGTTATTATCTCGTCACGTACTACAGGTTTTTTTTATTATTCATATGGCCGGTTTGCTGGGTTTTTTGAGCCCAGAGAGGTCTGCAAATGCCGTCCTTGTGACGGCCCATGCTACCTGCATCACCTCACCGAATGTACTAAATCCGTGTTGCTCCCTCAGCTCTAGCGAAAATACTCATAAATCGTTTTACCAAGTGTGTCACTTATACAGTATCACACCCAAACAATATTCATTTTAAAATAAATACATCATGCTCATTATCTACTAATAAGGTGTCATTTAATGAGATTTCCTATTGCACTTAGAAGAGAACCACCTACACCTGCCCGTTAACATGATTCAACCAGCAGATGAGGGGCTTTGTCAAAGCTATGACACAGTAAATATAGACTGCATATAAATTACTTCTGGGTTGTGCAACAGCTCGCTCGATTATTTACTGGATCATGTAGTGTTCCTCGATCTCTTCTATAGTCGAATTTCTCCGAAAGAAGGGCCTCTTCAGCCACGTGCTCAATCAGCTGAATAACATACTTGCAGAAATTCTTTTTCAATGCGCGCTCTGACGCCACCCTAAGGTAGAGTTTTGGATCTTCTTTATCATCACCATGCCTATTCTTGAACACGAGAGAAAGCCTAATAGTACTTTTGAGAAATAAAGAGCATGCCAGACTTTAGACATCCGGCTTTTTATGAAATAATTACAAACATTTTCCGCCAGTATGGAAAATTACTGGATTTAGAGTTAATTGTAGACCTGATCGGGGTCTGACCTCTTTCTCTAGGAGTAACCGTAGGATCTGGCGCCTTCACCCTGAAAAGTAGACGCATGCTATACTGCTTCAGTGGTATACAATTGGAGACACGCCTGCACCGTCCTCATAAAAAAAATGCCAGTCTGGTGGCTCTCCTACCGGGGGTGTCGCCGGTTCGTTCCCTGTTGTGGGTCGAATTTTCTTTGAGGGATGCTTATTGAGAATAGCCGATAAACCATATTGTTGAGAGTAAGCGGCTCTGTTGCCACAAGTAGTATGCACTCGGTGCACTAAATATACGTATCGCGGCAATTCCAAGCCCATAGGGCACAGAAGATAGTTTAGAAAAAAATCGTTCTAGGCGACTCTTTACGTGTCTGCCACTGCCCTACAAGGTCGCACGATATAGGCTGGGCGCTCTTGCTTTGCTCATCCGAACAGCCTTTGCTGCTCTCGCAGACAAAGTCTTATTTAAGACCTTTTAGCGGTTACAGAGTCTTATTTAAGGCCTTTCTACAGTCAAACTAATCCCGCTGACGCCTGGCTTGCAGTGATGGTGGTACTCTTGCTCTCGCTTGGCCCGAGCTTCGTTGTGGACGAGGTAGCAGACTCACGTAAACCACGGGTGTGATCTCTTCTGCCATAATCTTTTCCACTTCACTGCACTTATCTGCGTCCTCTCTCCAGCACGTGACAGGTGGTGTCAATGTCAGGCTTTTTTCAAGACCGCCTACTACAAAGTCTACAAACGATAGATAAATAAGTCTCAGTGCAGACCAGCGTGGCGGGTTGTGTCGGCCTTGCCAAATACCAGGAACATCGACAACGGCTAACACTGGTTAGTATTTTCGGGCCGCTTTTTTGACAACATCGAATTCTTTCAACGTCACCGTTCACAAGTCTGTGAAACAACACGTCGATGGTACTCCTTCGATTGTGACTTAAACATGCGTAGTCTTGGCGCGCGTTTGCACATCTTAGACCAATATTTTCCATCACTTGAAGCAGCACCATAGCTTTATCATTGTTTGCTGCACAATCAATTCTGGTGTTAAAGTCACTGCCGGCGATATTTGGCATGGTCAGGTTTGTTCGTGAAAGTATGAAGCTTACCGTTTCATCAAGCTCCGCGGATTTGAATGTAGAATGGAGAAATAGAATACAGCGACGTTTTTGCCTGCGAAGAGCACCACGCGATGCAAACAGTATCTATCTTGTCTGAGGCACTGCATCAGTGGCAAAAGCTTATATAAACAGATACTGGTAAGCGTCAATCTAAGCAGAGTGGTCAAACCACTCTAATTAGATACACCTGCGTATCATTGACATGCAGTTCGTTCCGCTAAAATGTCTCCGTAAGGAGCGCAATATCAACCAGGTTACACATGTTGTCACGCGTACGATCAATTGCCCCCCTTATTCTTTTACAAGTCCAAAAAACCACTTCTAGACACCTAGAAGTGCCTAGACCTTGAACATCGACGTCCAAAGGAATCGGGGAAGGTAAGGCATGTTTTTATATTGCCGCCATACCGAAATGACGGCGCTGTCGACAAGGTGTTTGTGAACACTATCGTTGTATACCATTTCACGATAAATATTTCTCCAAGAGTGGAGCCTATTAAGCTGTACTATGGACATTTGTTTGGTTAAAAAAATATAGTAAGCGCGTGGCCTCCCTTAAAGCAGGCGTTCCGTTGTTAATGCGACCTGACGCGCCTGGACTTTTTGTGGGTTTTTTTAGAGCAAGGTGTTTGCCCGCTATCATCGACGAACTAAAAGAAAATGTTCGCGGGGGATTTTGAAGATAATGACCAAGTTATGCTGACAAATCATCAAAAAATTGTGTATCTCGTATCCACAATTTCGAAAAATTCCGCGGCCATCTTCCGAGACATGATCTTTCACACACAATATATATATATATATATATATATATATATATATATATATATATATATATATATATATAATATCACATTTGTTTGTATACATATGCAAACGTATGCGTCTATTTATGTCCACCTAGGTGCCATACAATTCGTAGGGCAGAAGACGGAGATTACTGTATTGTCTATTAGCAGCCCTTATGAAAAATTGTTTCGTCTGGTTGGAATGGTCTCAGCAATCCAGACAACCGAAAGTAGTGAGCATAGCTGGAAGGATAAATATCAATTGATGCAGGATACAGAGCGAGAAGGTATATATATATATGCGTGTGTGTAAAGGACGGCAAGGAAAGAGAGTGATTTGCCGAGCGCAATTGGGCGACGCTAGAACAAGAGGAAAATAAAGAGAGAGAGAGAGAGAGAGATACAGAAGAGGTATGGTCGACGAGCGCGGGTAATTTTCCCTGTGCCGTAGCCACCACCACCGCGTCCTGTCGAGATTGTCTGGGGGCATTTGTCTGCATGTCGTCCTGTGTCTGGGTCTCGAAAAGCTGGCCAAGCTAGCGAGCTTGCCAGCGGCCACATAAGCAACCGTTCCTTATCCTGGTACTGCTTGTTGCATGTTTCCTTTGGTTGTCAGCCTGTCTGTCTGTCTGTCTGTTAGTCTATCTGTCCGTGTGTCTGGCTGGAGGCGGACAATAGCGGCAAACCAAGCAGAAACGAAAGAAATATCGCTGCTGGCTTCACTCACCTCACTCGCGCGCGATAATGGCGACGGCACTTTCGGAGAACGCTGTTGCAGCGGCTGGTGGTGGTGGTGGGGGTGGTGCTACCGCCGCTGACGATGACGGTGATGATGATAATGATCTCTACTTGGCATCTGGTACGCACGATGACAGACGAACGTACATTCCGCATGCACGACGCATGCTTTGCTTTTCGCCGCCATGTGCTGCTCTTTCCGGCCGCATACTCTGTCGGTCTTGGCGTGAGCGAGATCCGCTCTGCATAAGCTCGTGTCTTCCCGTGTCTCTCTCTCTCTCTCTTTCAGAGAGCTCGGGTCTATCGCTCTCCGTTTGCCTTCGCCAGCATCTCGCATTGGCCATGTGTTACTACTCTCTCTCTTTTTCTTCTTCTACTTCCCTGGCGCCCCCCCCCCCCCTGATCGCGCATAACTTGGTATCACCGGCGACCTTCGGCGAGCAAGCGAAGCGACGCTGGCTGACGTGGCGCCATGATGCCGATAGTGCCAGAGTGAGCCTCTTGCCGACGTCCGTCATGCACAGCAGTCGATCATCTCTGTGAAGGCAGGTGCCCGCACGTATAGGGCATAACAATAATAATAATAATAATGTCGTATCTACGTCACAGCGCAGTTAAATCTGGATGGGTTGCAGAACGCGCGGACTCTGAAAAACGAGGAAAGTATATCGAGCTGTCAAGGAGGTACTACTTTGTACCCATTGCATTGGAGACACTTGGGCCCATTAGCACAGGTTCGGCGAAAATCCTCAAGAACATTGGAAAGCGTATAGAAGATATTACGGGTGATCGACGCGAGGCCATGTTTTTGAGACAGATGATGTCTTTGGCCGTGTGTAGGGGGAACGTGGCTTCTATCATAGGCGCCATGAATTGAGGAAATCAGCAGAGCATCATGAACCTGGCTTAAACGTTCATACCTCACAATTGTAAAACCGAAAGATAATAATAATAATAATAATAATAATAATAATAATAATAATAATAATAATAATAATAACAACAGCAATCGCTCTAATCATAATGCTACGACGTAGAGTACATACTCCGCGGATGTTCTATATATAGAGTTAAGATAATTAGAAAAGTTTTGCGTCCTGGGAAAGATGCCTTACGCAACATTACACAGGAAATCGACGACGAGCTGCTGCTGCACAGATAAACGCTGTGTTTTACTGCCTGTGCGGGGCAAATACTGTCTACACAACATATGCCCGGAGAAAAGAAACGTCAAATGTGATAGGGCCAACCAAGCACATAATAATGATGAACCACGTCACGAATGGATTCGTGACTATACAAGTGGCGATAGATAAAAACGAAAAATTATATCGGAAAGCCGATCCTAATTAAACAAAAGAAATACAGAACGATCGGAATTTTGTTTAATAACACTTCACATCCACTGTGAAAATCCTGTTAAATTGTGGAAGTACTGTATTTTTTTTAAGGAGTTGCCTGCATACAATACAGCAACTTTGCGCTTGTACTCCTCCTCCACTTAGACTTTACCAGTTCAGTGTTGCACAATACACGGCAAATGTCATCGTCCGTACAGCCGCACTCAACACGACTAATTATAGCCCAGCAATTGGCCAAATCATCGCATTTGGCTATTACAAGGATCTGTTGCTAACGAGGCCATTAATACTAAAATACCGTTTTAATATTAATGGCCTCGTTTGCATCTTCAACAGAGTAACACGAAGAGATAAATCAAACAGGCTTTCCACTCGGGCTTTGCCTGCGGGAACATTTGAAAAACTAATTACACAGGGTCGTACTGTGGCATCAGAAATATTGCTGAACCAGCTGACACCAGGCCGTAATTAAAAATACTTTTTAATTACGATCAAATACATTTCATATGGGAATTATCCTACGATCCTTAGGATAGGCATACTATTTGGCCTGCATTTGCTTCACACATAAAGCATGCCCAGTATATACAGGCATTGCAGGATTTGATAACGTGTTTGAACAGTGTGACCAAGCCAAGGACCAAGGCATTGTCGTCGTCCAACCGCCAATATATATATATATATATATATATATATATATATATAGGATGGAGAATAACAACATTTAGTCATGGAGAAATGTGCGAGTATTGCGGAGTATTCGACGATTCGTCGTAACACAACAGCAGCATACAAGTTCCTGTCGCGCCCGTTTCTTGCAGAAGTGGGCCTCATTAATCAGCTCAGTTGCACGGTCACCACATTTATCTGGCCCCCTAATTGGATCGTGTTACGACCGTTAATAGGTAACCGTACATTTTATTATACCGCTATCGAAGCTGGTACGGTGCTCGTTCCAACGACCGTTGACAGGCTTGACGTTTGTCGATATTCCTTTCAGTCGACACATCGTCAACGAAGCATGCATCCTCTATGGCACCACGCTATGTGCAAACAAATAAAGGACTGCAACTGTACCGCGTGGCACTCGTCTGTCTGACTGCTTAGGCCGTCACGCCCACGTAAACTTTCCAGCCTTGGCTATTACAATAGATCGTTCCCAATTTCAATTGTGCTTGTACCTGGGCCGTTTCACCGAGTTGACAGCTACTAGGCGTTTATGGTGACAACTGTGGACACAAACTGTATTTCATGTGCCTGTTCGATACGTCGTCATAAATCGCGTCTTGCATAGCACGACCAACACGTTGGGCATCGCTTCGAGGAAGGTTGACGATACGACATACCACAATGTTTCAAGGTATTCAAAAGGTCACGCCCATAAAGTGATATGGCGTGTATAATAGTTAAATCAGAGCTATACGCGGCTGTAGTAAAAAAATGCATAGTTGCAGCCAATTTACTGAAGAGGACATTTTATTCTTTTCTTGAACAATGCTTCATAGGACTGCAAATTCCCACGGCAATTCTCTATGACTCACCCTCGGCCTTTGAATTTGCTGCGTAGCTAAGCATTATATTAATATTGTTCCTTATTGTGTATTCATTGTAATTAATCACCAACGGAGGCAACATGACAATTGGGTCCCTGCGAACGTGTGCACTTTTACGATGGATCCAATGTAGGAACCAACCATCTCTGGATGGTTTCCCGGACCGAAGCCGCGTTGCCCCGCTGCACATCCAGCGACAGACGCTGTCTGAGAAATTCGCCCGCTCGCCTATATTGTTCCTTATGAACTGTATATAATATTCTGCGTATGCAGTGCCATTGAGACGCGTGCAAAGCTGTTTAGATTATTCACTACTAATGTCTATCATTGTATTGCAATATACTGCATGTCGTTAACGTTAACGATAGTTAACTTAGGTGATTAAAACAATATATATATATATATAGTTAGTGTTATTACACTAGTTTTTACTCTTATACTTGCTGTCCGGTGTAGCGCCAATAGCTGCTACTACACCGCCACCTCAGTAAAAATATGTACATGTTCATCAACACCTAAGAAAGAGAGAACAATATTTATTGTTTCGTTCAAAACATAGATTAAGTAAATTTAAAAATCAAAAACGCTTTTCTGTGAAGTATCTTATTTGGAATCAGTTATTTATAACGCTCTACCTCACATATATACCACATATTAACGCTCGCGGATGGAAAATGAGGATATCTCATCCGCGACAGGACAAAGCGCTAACCGAGAAAAAGGTGGTAGAAATTAATTCTGCAAAAACGACTTATCCTAGTTTTTGGTCCAAAGATGTGTCAGTTTTCGTTGTATCCGCTCTCTTCGTTTTAACACATTTGGATGGTTAGGTACGTCTCTTTGCTGCAGGTGTCTGCCCCCTGTCCCTCATGGATTTTGACTTTGGCGGGCGTTCAGAGTTCTATTTCGCCGCCGCAGAGTTTTTCGGCCGCAGTTTTACACAGGCCCTACGACCACGCACGATTCAAGCCCGTGTGGGGCGCAATATCTTTGAAACGCAGCCTGTCAGCTCAAGGGTTGATTTAATTAAAATCAATATAAAGGTTGGACGTGTGAAATAAACTTGGCCCTGAGAGGCACCTTCTACCCATCTACGCTTTTCTATTTGCTAAAAATTTGGATGACTCGTTCTATAATAAAAGTCACTGAATATACACAGACTAGCTGTCTGGCTTTCACAAGCTATCTGCTGAACCTTACTCGCCGTGCATGAATCGAAGAGCCTTAAGGGGATTGGTAAATCGCACGCAGGATTAGAAACGCTTCTAAATCTTCCTCGGGTTAGAGCGCCTCCGAGCTACAGTACTTTGCGCCACCGTTCTCACCGCGACTATTGCACTTTTAACTGGCGGCTAACGCGGAAACAGTAAGCGCGTTCTGTCCGGCCGATTTGAGAGTGGCGGCGCGGCCTAAGGAGGGGGGGGGGGGGCGAAGGCTGCCAACTCACGTGCGAGTGGCATGGTGAGCACTGGGGGTGCAGCGCTAGAGCTTGCAGGAACGACCTCCACATGTAGGGCCTAGAGCAGATGCGGTAGGGCCTCCCGGATCTTTGCAGCACAAGCATTGCAAAATTCTACAATTGGGCTTATACATATCCAGCTCAATTTTCCGTGCGACTCAAAATACGACTAGTCTTAATCTCATATCTGCCCATCTCGTAGTTAGCTAGGGGAGATCCCGGGAACTAAATCCCGGACCAAGTTGAGCCGGAGAAAACCAACTTCAGGCAAAAACAATCCGAACTTCAATTTCGGCAAAAGCCAGAAAAACAAGAGTGCTGGCAGTAGGCTTTATGTATTTAAGCAAAGTTAATTTGAGCTCGCATCCCAACCCATTTAACAGATTGCAGCTCGTATTATTTATGCTTCATCTTCAAACTTCGCCGATAAAACATAAAGCAAAATTAATCAAACGCCGCCTCTAAGACGCTAAGTACATCCACCAACATGATAGAGTACAGAATAAGTTGCGGCCATATGACTGTCTTGACCATATGATCTTATTGTTTCACCGCAGGGCCCTTCTCGGCTGGGGACACCTGCTGGTCGAAAATATAAGTGCAATTTTTTACGACACTCTACTTCGTTTATTTCTCAATTTCTATTACAATCCTGTGTAGGTGAACATGTTAATTATCAGCCTAGAACAGCCTTGGTCTGCACGATTCCAAAATTGAGATTGCGTTGCCCGGGTGAACGTCAATAGAAAGATCTCTGGAGTAATAATTGTGCGGCTCTCTTGTCCCCAGTAGTTATCTTCAAACGTTTGTCCCATTTAGTAAGTAGTCTCTCAGTCAGGAAGCACGGTGGCCCTAGAGTCTCGAAGGCTACTGGGCTGAAGTTATGGATCTTGTCAGCTCGGCGTATTTGTTCATCTTGTTGTTTTCTGCTAGAGTCGCGGCGTGACCAGCCTTAAGTGCACCGGTTACGGTGGCGTCCCATATGAGAGTCCGGTCTCGTGCAGCCTGTCGTTCTCAGGGCCTTTGCCATTGTGTCATTAATAGCCGCGCGACTTGGCCGACGACCTTCACTGAAGACGCAGGATAGAGCGTGGTGAGCTCTAATGCCCACCGGCTCCCCGCATTGTCAGCTTGATCAGTAAGTAAACGAGTATGCTGGTCCACTAGCAGGGCCGACCATTCACTTTAAGATGTGATGTCCTTTGGTGAAATTCCAAGAACCTCAACCAAACTCCTTGTGACTTAATCTCGCATGAAGGTGAATTCGAGCTGGCCGGCCTGCTCAAGGAGCTTGCAGACCCTGCCGGAAACCTGAGGAGTGGCAGTATCTATCGCAGGGAGTGCTATATTGCCGGGTCTGGTAAGCCAAGCCCCTCCCCTTGGCTATAAGCAAGAAAATCTGTCGTTTGGCTGTATCGGCCAGTTCGATGTTAGGCAGGTTGGTTATCGAATCGGCTGTAAGAAGTGTCGGAGCTCGTCCATTTTGTCCGTAAGGTCGATACTCCTCGGAATATGAGTCAGGCGTGTGGCTGAATAAGAGCACCTCAGCAGTCAAGATTCCATTTCATCATATTGTGAAGGCCCCCTACAACAAAATTATGACTCAGTTATACTTGTAGGAGATGGAAGAATCAGCGGGAATATCAATACTTTCAACCGAAAAGCAATACAGACAACAATGGAAGGTCGTGTCGCAACACAAATAGGCGGATCAGCCGTTTAACAAATCATTTAAAACTCTTTAAATGCCTTGTATGAGGCATGATAACTGTCTCATACAGGGCATTTAAAAAGCACACAGCTACATGGGGTAAAATTATACTAGACATAAGTGTAACTGAATCATCTATGCCTAATTGTCGTTCGCTATGTATACGCACACAAAATAGCTTGGTAAGCAGTGATTACCTTGAGTTGCGCGGGGTTGCGCGTGTAAGCTTATAACCTTGTCGACTCTGCTGCAGTTTAGCAGCAGTACGCCTCTATATGGGTATGTTGATGAAGCCGGGATGCAGCTATGCTGTCGACGCTTGAACATTTTTTATGTGGGCTTAACTGCGTTCGACTTCCTAGATTCAGGCGTACTGCAAGTCGGTTCTCATTAGTGCATGTAGAAGATTAGAATCGCAATGAGCTTCGTGGGTGACTAAAAGTTAGTCTTGTTGGCAGGTGACCCAAATTGTAGACTAGAGAATAGTAGAGAATAGTTGTAGTTTAAGCAACGTTTAAGTATTCACCGACAAGGCAATCCCCACTTAGTATGCTCATTTATCGCGGAGACAAATAGGCTCTACCGGAAGGGCGTGCTGTTCAACGATCGACAAATTTGGCTGCTCGGCGCCACCACCTGTGCTGTCTAAATAAACTTTTCGGGCTGACCCTCAGCCAAGATTTAACGTCCACGGAACTGCTTCTCGCATTGCTTCATAAACGGACCCCCGTAAATACAAACGTGCAATGGTGGGGTTCGAACCCGCGCACCTACGTGTCTCCTCCTGTCGCGAGACGCAGGCGAATGCGCCACGCCACCGGGCTCATTGCTACTAACTGACCTAAACAAACACGTCCCTGTTCTCAGGAAGCTTAAAGTTAATACGATCCCTGTCCATAATAACCGGCGGAGCGGCGAGGGCAAGCGTCTTGATCCACGTAAGTTAATCTCGCAGCTTATTCGGGTTAGCCGCCAAATATTAGAGTCTGCCCCTATTAATGAGGCTGTAATCAAGAATTCTGGAGTTTTGATCAAGGTAAGAAATAGGCAAGTTGTCATTGACGCTTTACATCAAGTTTCCCTAAACGCCGTGATCGCTTTTGCATACTCCATATCAAGACAGCAGTAGAGACGTCTCCGAGATTTGCGAAACAGAGATGGGGGCTTACGTACCAAGAAGAACTTCTAATCCCACTGGCGCAACGAGGACCTAACGTGCTTCCCCAGCAGCCATATAAATGACCGTATGTCTTATGAAGAGCTCTTGCAGCATTTTCAAATGACGTTTGCTAGAACAGATATGGTTCCAGGTGAATATTCCGCTAGACAGCAACTTGAGACCTCTTGAACTGCAATCACTTGTCTGGAGACACCCTTTAACATCGACCCTAGAAATTATAACCTGCCGTTCTATATATATATATATATATATATATATATAGACGTAGATAATCTTTATGTCAAAACATTTAAGTCCGATGTGGCAAACATTAATATAGTGAAGTCTACATCACTCACGATCGATTGTAAAACAGGTTGCATTTACAAAGCATTCGTGATGAAGAAATCGCCTTTCTATCTCATCGGGATGTTCTACCGAAGAAGCAGCATGGCTTTTATCGAGGACAATCAACAATTATAGTGCGTCGGGATTATAGTGAATGAAATAAACGTATCTCTTGAGAGGAAGGAGCTACGAATACTTGCGACCTTTGCTGACCAAAATTCGGCGTTTGGCACCGCCCTAGAGGCATTGTTCTTGCACAGCCCTGAAAGCTCGATAAAATGAAGCCAACCACTTTCAAGCGAGCAGTGGGTACCACCCGCGCTATGTTAAACCAGAATTGGAAGTCTTTGTGCCCGTGCCGTCACATTGCAACCCGTTTCAGCGTGGACGGAGTTTGCTATATGCTTTGCTGACAGCAGGATTTCAAAGCCAGGCGCAAGCTGTGTGTGCGTGCGCGGTGACTGGCTTAACCAGTATCACTTGGACGACCCTAGGCCCTCGAGTCTTCTCTCCTAACTTGAGCGAGAAAGCTATATATATATATATATATATATATATATATATATATATATATATATATATTACTTACATGATTTATTTACACATTAGATTGGGTAAAATATACAATAGTACGATCGATATCACTACAGTCTCGTAATGATATTAATATTAAAAATCGTTCAGTGCCAGCTTTGTTAGAGAGGGGATTGCATTACACTCACTGCCATGATATCTTACGCATATACCATAACAATATTTACAAACACATGTGTCACAGTGTTCATGGCAAGCGTCTTTCTGACATAGAAGGTGATGAAAACCGTGCACAGCAAAGCGGGTGGTCATGTGCCTGTTTGTTCTGCTCGTGCCCTTCCATTCTGACCTAACCATTGCATCTGTCATATAAAAATGTGGATCGATCTCTGCCATTTTCTCTTCATATCGCCGTATAAACTCGCTGTATGCAGGGGTGTCTGGAAGCGCAAACTGTTTTTTGACCTGTTCCACGAATAGTGGAGCATCGCACAGCAAATACGTGATGCGGTTGTATGCTGACGTATGTAAACCTAGTACCCGCTTCAAATAAGCTGGTTTCACACGATCGAGAGCACCGAGTTGAGTCGAGCTTAGTTTTGCCCATACAAGCTGGATTCCGTATGATGCAATTGGCGCTATTTTCATATCAAATAGAGCTAGCGCTGCCTTAATCGAGAGCATCTGGGGCTTCTTAAGGGTTGTCGCCGCAATCAAGGCTTTTCGAGACCTCTCCTCTATATTTGCAGCGAAAGTCTTGGCTGAGGGGGTCACTGTGATACCGAGATATGTGAACTTATTTACATAGTTCAGGTCTTGTCCATTTAACCTAAGTGTATCAGTCACGGCCAGCCGGCCCGCGTGCCTGAACTTCATAGCTTCTGTCTTCTGCATATATATTTCAAGGCCTACTACGTTCACGTATGCCGACAAAGTGGCCAGCGCCTGTTGCAGATGGTATCTGCTGCTACTGTAGAGTACTAGATCGTCGGCATACATAATTATCTTGACAGCTGGGTGTCGGGTCTCTAAACGTGTTGGTAAATCGGCTACCAGTAAACAAAAAAGCAAAGGGCTGAGGTTATCGCCTTGGGCAAAGCCTGTCGTTTGTTATATGCTTGGGTGCTCCGCTACACCGTCGTCCAAGATGATCTGATTGGATTGTAGCACGTCCTTCATCAATGTCAGCATCCGTATTGGGACCCCGATTTCGGCGATTTTAAGCAGGACTCGAGTTCTTGAGCCTGAATCAAACGCGGCTCGGAAATCCACAAATACGCTGTATAAAAACAGTCCCTTTCGTGACAGGGTTTGCTCTATATCTTCAAGGAGGATTGCACATGCAGTTAGTGTTGACCTCTGCGCACGAAAGCCATGTTGTTCGTCTGGTAATGCCTTTTTGTATTCGACGAACGACGTTAGACGAGCGGCTAGGAGGCTTGCAAGCAGTTTGTAAGCGCAGCTTTCCTTGGCAATGCCCCGCCAAGAAGAGGGCTCGGTCCGCGGTCCCTTGCCCTTTGGAATAAGTGCCATAACGCACTGTCTCCAAGCTGATGGTAGTCGACCGTTGTAAATGCACCTATTAAAAAGCGCGGTTCAGTGTGCGGTCATTGTGGCTGCCTGCTGCAGATGCTCATTACAGATGCCATCTGGCCCAGGTGCTTTGTTTCTCGGGAGTTGACGCAGTGCCTCCGCCACTTCTTGGACGGTGAAATATTCGTCTAGTTGAGTTCTCCATTTCAGATCCTCTTCTGACCAGACCGACATGAGAATAGGCACTGCCCTTGGCACTGTATCAGTGAGCTGAGGATCGATCTAAAGTGGCCATAGAGTACATCGCTTTCAACTGGACATGCAGACCTCCCCTCCGAGGTGTTATGGAGCCACAAATATGGATTTTGTTCGGTCTTCTGAAGCAGTCGAGTCTCCAGTTGTTGCTCGTGTTGCCTTTTAGCATTCCGCAGAGTTCGGTAAATGGACCTCGTCGTTGCCAATAGAAGTCTCATTTCCGGCCTTATGCGTTCCAGCACCTTTGCTTGGTAGTGAATGGCCTTCGCTTGGTTACATTCCGGAGTCCACCAACTCCTTTCTCTTCTCCGTTTCACATGCTCTGCGCATGCTTTGAGTGCTCGGGTGAGCCGTTCATTGCAGCTTTCTACATCTTGCTCTGCTCTTTCGATGCCGAGAACTTCTACGGCTTCTTGTAGGCGGTCTGCTTTAAGTACTCTCGACAGAGGTTTCCGTTTGTATATATATATATATATATATATTTACATATATATCGTTGTGTATCCTGTAACTGCGAATTCGTGCGTCTTATAACAAAAGTCGACTCTCCACTTAGTCCAGGGCATGGAGAATGCACCTTGGAATTTATCAACACACGATGTTGTTTATTAAGGACTTGTACACTTATTCTATCCATATCGTTGCCAAGTATGTTAAGTCGATGCGTGTCTCTAACTCGACGCCCTAGTTTTTGTTCCCGTTGGGACCGACTCCAATGAATAATGTTATCGAGAAGCACCTACTCATTTAGCAAATTTCAAAATGATGCCCTAACGGTCGCGCTGCAATTTAAGTCAATTAAGGCCAATGGCGAAAGCTGCGAAGCCGGGGTCACTATCTTAGAGCGCATGCGCCTCCCTTGCCCTTCCTCCTTGTTTTTCATGACGGTCGAGGCAATTGTCGTTTAGTTCTTTATGTTTAGCGTTCAACTCTCTATGGGTACGACCTCAAAGCGACGCCATATTTTGCGCTTACCTTGGGCTCCAACCAGTTTGGTGGTATAGTCTGGAGTGCATTGTGAATTCGAAGCTGAAATGGAAATGTTTCTTCTGTGGAACTTTTTACTTCGAGCACCCTAGCATCAACCTTTCACACACACAGGAAAGACTTGCGTTGCCCAGGACGTGCTGAGCTCAAGCTAAAATTTCAGCTAATGGGCCTTGTTGCCTAAGGAGACAGCACTCTATTGCATCAGGACTCTTTATGTAATCTAGTCTGTCAGGTACTTACAAACTTCAGAGATCATAAAAGCTACAGAGAAGAGGCTGCCCGTAAGCAAGGTTAGATGGCTAACGGCACTGCACGGGGTCGCGCCTGGGGCACCCCGCCTGATGCCAATGATGCAAACCAATTGCCATAATTTACTCTTTAGCACTCGACAAGAACGTAACCTTGCAACGCTTCGTTATTTATCCTCTCCATGTATACCTAAAATTGTCCGTGTGCCGTTTTCCCACTTGAGTGGCGTAATACGTCAGTTATCCGTGGCCGGAGGTCAGTTATCTTCTGTTCGCAGGGCCTGGTTGTCGGCCTCGGGGTGCTCCACTTGTCCAAACGTCCACAGTGGCTTTTTCTTCCACTGTCTTTCTAGCCGTATCCAGATCTAGATTCCTGTCATGTAATCGATTGCTTTTCTCCCCCGCATGTCCCGCGGTAGCTTTCTGGCAAGAACTAGTTAAGCTGCCGTATAGATAGTCTTATACGTCCTTTTTACCAGCATGGGCAGCTGCATGTTGCATGTGGTTTCGCGCCACTGAGGCCAGTAGATGGCGTTTGGTCTCGGAGGCCCAATCTAGGCTAGATGTTTTCCAGGTTTTAGGAGAATCGGTTGATCTTCTGGGCCAGATTCTATTGGTGGGCTGACTTAATAAGGTCCGTGTCGAGAATTACTCCAAAATACTTGTCTGACCTCCCTTTGTATAAGGATCGCATGTCCGCGAAGGATATATCGATGTCCTACGTTCTCTTTTGCTACGTGAGGTGTATAGCCTCTGCCTTCAGTGAGCCAATAAATGGTGACTTTTCATCTAGGTTGATACCTTAACCGGTGCTTCGTTGGCCGCGTGTTGTAATGCTCCCTCCTTTCTCACAGAGACAATTAGCGCAAGATTATCCGCGTAAACCGGAGGATGTTCAAGGGGCGGGGCTGCGAAACTGGCCCATGATGATTCTAGGGGAGTCCCCAAGGAATCACCAATTAAATCGGCTCTAACCATGCCTTCGCATTGCTCTGTGCAATTAACTGCGTTTTCCTTAGGCCTACATATACCTCTCCTAAAGGGCGTCGGCCATTTCGTATCCTAAGTCAAATTTCACAACAGGCCTGAGTCGTGATACTGCCTAGAAAAACGCAACTGTCGAAGCCTCTTTAATTTAGTAAAGCCTAAACACTCTTTTTCTCATAAATTGGCTATAAATACAAGGGTTAATGAAAACTCTAAGCCTTTTCCGTTTAGTTGTGTTGAAGAGTGCAGCTTTCTTTTAAAAGCCGCGCCTTGAAAAACAAAACTATTTATGCTTTATCAACTAAGAATTCAGCCTAAATGTTGACCTTACAGTCAGAAAAGCTACCGCGACCTTAGACTACATCTGGTATCTGTGAACGCAATTGTTCTTGCCACAAGGCTCTGCTTGTACTCTTTTCAGCTATAAACGAAGTATCATTTCAAGCGAATTCCTTACCTTTCTTGTTCCTTTGTCACTTTTAGTACAAAAATGTTTAGAGATGATGACTTAAACCGCAGTTTGTGTGCCTTACTACTGTGCAACTAAACAATCTAGCAAGCCTACGGATTTTGTCTATGATTTCCGAGAATTCCTAGACGAGTTCCTAGAACCTAAGTCTACGCCACACGCTCATCCAGCGCACTCAAGAGTGAAATTACCTTCCGCCAAATCACCGTTTGCAATTTTTTGGTTCTGCCTGAAAAAACGCATTATTTAGTTTGCTAAACGTTGTTTAGCTAAGACTACCTATGTCTACTGCTTACAAACGATGCCTAAAATGAAGCCTAAATTGCGCGTGTGGGCTACAAACTATCTAGAGCTACATCTCTTGTAGCTAAGGCTAGTCTGCTCTGATCGCCGTCCCTTATATTAGGAGTTAAGATGCCATTTTTTTGGTTTAGTGCTAGCAAGTCTATAAGTTTTCCGGTTCACGCTCGAAACCTTTTAAATATCAATTGGGATTGAACAATTTACTCCTGAAATTCTCGTGTAACCTTATAATGCTGTCCGGCAGACAGGCTGTCCGGCAGCGAAAAGGGCCCACATGCCAGGTGTCAGATGCGGAATCCTTTGTGATTACTACTGGTGTTATTATCGTTACTACTATGATTATCTTCATCATGTAATTGCCGCCGACCGTCTGCCACCCACCTCAGAGTAGAGAGAGAGTCAACTTCTTCACTACACCTTCTATTAGGTGGTAGAAGTGGGTCTGACCTCTACCCTACTCTGATGCCTGTGTCTCTGTGGACGGAAACGACGACGACGACGGGGATGACAACGGAGGCGGCGCGGCGTTGGCAGATGCGCGGATGGCTACTTGCCTTTGTCTTTGCGAGCTCACCGGTCGGCCCGGTCCTTTCTCATGGTGTCTGTCATTCACCGCTTTGCGCTTTGGTTGGCAGCGCTCTCTAGGAAGACGTGTGCCGGGCGACCGACGACGGGCGAGGTCGTTTCACAGGACACATTTGTGCTGTCGTCTGCCCGTTGGCAATCTCGTCCATCCACAGTCCTCCTAAAACACTGGTGGTGGCGGTAACGGCGGTAGCACGAAAACAGCAGAAGCAACAGCAGCAGCAGCCGTCGCCGCAGCGCTGCCGCAGTAGCAACAGCCCACAGCCCAGCGGTTGGTTTCCCCGTTGAGACTTCCCCATCCGCCAGATGAGACACAAAGCTGTCTCCTACTCCTCTGTTCCCCCGTTTGCCCGTCTGGTTCCTACCGCCGTTACTGGTGAAGCGGCGGCGGCGGAGGCCGCCGTTTATGTAGCACTACTGCTACGACGCAACGGCTACTACAACGCCCTTCTTCGACATGAGCCACCCTCTTGAGCCACGAGCGACGAAGAATAGCAGCAGCAGCAACAACAACAACCATAACCACAACAACAGCAGCAGCAATATCAACAACAACGACGACGACAATGAAAACTACAGCAATAGCCACTCTCAGTTTTGCTCCACCACTGCTACCGTCCTCTCCCCTTCCCCTCCCCCTCCTTCTCCCCCGCGCCCCCCGGCGTCCGGAGCCAGTAGTCCCAAGTGTTGGTGACGACGACGACGACGACGGCAACGACAAACTCAGCGTCCTCCTTCTTCCTCGCGTGCGTCGGACCGCTTCTATTCGTGCACCCAGCATCTTTGTTGTTACCGGCCACCTCTGGCGACGCCAGTACTTCTGTGCTGCTGCTGCCGCTGCGGCCGTCACGATGGCCCTTTTGCCGGATGGCCTAGCGTAAACGGCGGCAGCAACAGCAGAAGTAGCGACAAGCGTTCGTGGTCCACCATCGTCCACTCATCGTCTAGCCCTCCCGGTTGCTGATGGGTTGGCTGCTGCTGATGCGACTTCTCACAAGGCGTCCACTGGCCCACTGTCTCCCTCAATGGTACCGCCGCCCGCGGCTTCAGCGCCGCCGGAGCGCCCCCGCTTTCGCCTTGTGGCGTACGGTGGTCACTGCAACTGGGGACCTGGCGGCGTTTGCTGGAGTTGGATTGACGTCTTTATCCTCTGGCATCCTCAGCTCTCCCGCGCACCCGCCTCCCCGGTTGGACTTGTTTCTCTCGTCGTCGTCTTCGTTCGCCGTCTTCTTCTCGACGTCTCGACGATTGAGGCCGGTTTGTGGGGCGCGGCGGTAACAACGACTATAGTATGGTGGCTTTGCGTAAGTCGTCCACTTCTGCTGACGTCGTCGTCGTCGTCGTCACCGTCACCACCCCCACCACCCCCACCAGCCTGAAAAAGAAGCTGGAAGTGCTGCTAGCCCTGGTGCCGCTTCCACCAACAGAAGCAACGTTGCGGCTGCCACCTTTGCCGACTACGGAGAGCAAAGAGATTGCGAAGATTAATAAATCTTGTGCAGAAAGCTACAACCGTCACTACTACTACCACTACTACTACTACTTCTATTACGACGGTCACTAGCATTGCTACTACTACAACTACTCTTGCTACTACAGCTGCAACTGCAAACTACACTGCTGCTGCTGCCGCCGCCGCCGCTACCACCCTACTATACCCGTTAGTCGCGCACCGCCATATCATTCTGCACCACCCTCAGCCCCTCGTCCGTTCTTTCCGCCTGCCACTAAATAGGCGTCTAGCAACGCCGGAGCAGCGCCGAATCAGCGCTAGAAACGTTGGCCTCATTTGCGTTAGGCAGCACAACAGCAGCACAACCGCACCCGGCCTATCATTCGAATCATGCACTCTGAAATTGTCGCTCTGTATTCTTTTTCTCCTTTTTTTTGCTGGACTAGCAGCAGCAAAAGCAACCGTAGTAGGACCATGGTAAGAAAAACAGGGGGCCGTACTACAGTGTTGTTGCTGTTGTTGTTGTTGTTGCCCCAGCGAAACGACTTGAGTATGGAGAAAGGCCATTACGATTACAACGACTGCTACAGTATTACTGCCAATGCGTATGCTCATATGTTACTGGGTGATAGACATGCTGAAAGAAGCGGCTTACATCTACCACCTCTGGTAGTGTAGCTAGGCTAGCAAGCGTTGCAAGCTGCATCGTACAACAGCCGGAGTCCACACATAGGCCAGCCATATTGTGCCTGTATTGTGGAGTGTGATGTTGAGCGCCGTCTTTGTTGAACACATTGCAGCTGACGCGGTTGCCGCCCGACAACCATGGAGGATACGGACTTAGCATTTGTGGTAGTTGAAGTTGTTGGTGTTATTGTTGTTGTTATTGTTGTTGTTGTTGTTATTATTGTTGTTGCAATAGTAGTAGTAGTAGTAGTAGTAGTAGTAGTTGTTGTTGTTGTAGTTGTAGTAGATGTAGCAGAACTTGAATGGGCAAACCTTCCTGCTGCTACTGCTGTTTTGCGCTAAACATATGATACGACCCCAAGGGCCAAATAGGGGCTGCGACATCTATGCGTTGGTGTATGTGTAATTTTTCCCAGATTGCCGAACAGTCAGTGACGACTGCAGAAGCAAAGCAAAGCCATATCTGGCCGGGACACTGTAGCAACAACGATCCCTATGTTGCCAACTTAATATCTTGCCAATGATAGAGCTCCCATCAAACAAGCCCAAAGCCCTAAATGTAGCGTTGTTTGTGTTGGGGTTGTCCCTGTTGTTGTTGTTGTTGTCGTCGTCGTCGTCGTCGTCGTCGTCGCAAGAGCTCCCCTTGAAGTCGTTGTTGCAGTTGTTCATGTTGTGGTGATTGCGGCTGCTACTGTTGTTGTCGCTGTTGCCATCGTAACGGGTTATTTGGCGCCGCTGATCTGTCTGCTAAACGGTTTTCGCTCGTTCAACAACCATAATTGTTACTGCTAATATTCATGTTTAAAATGAATACACAGTTTTAATGTGCGCAACAAGACCACCATTGATTACCGCCCCACCGTGTAATATAAAATACCTAGCTTATACCTCGTTGTTCCCGTATCCTTATCCTGTATCCTCATTTACGCAACATGGCGAAAACTAGGAGCCCCTTTTAGATGATATAGAGGGCAACACTGTGCCTGGCTAAGCATGCTCACACACACGCACGTATATACGAGTAAATAAATACGTATACTAAAAAAAATCGAAAAGATAACTACGACGCAGTTATCGCCGTCTTCCATGGCAGAATATACTCGTATGTCTATACTCGTACCACACTGCCACCGGCTGTCGTTTAAATGGAATTTGGGCTGCCTTCACAAACGCCGATCTACGCATTTGTAGGGAGAGAGAGAGAGAGAGAGAGAGAATGAGGTGGTACCGTCAAACAGCCTATTGGCAGGCGGGGCGCGCCCGGACTAAGGCAGTGAGCGGAGATCCATCGCGCAGACTGCACAGCCGGCGACAGCAACCTCGATGCCTAGATGCCTATCTGGGTAGGTAGCCACCCCAGTTCGACAGTAGGAGAGACGGAGAATTACGATTCAGTTAGGCGCACTTTAGAAGAACCGACATTTGCCGACTTGCCCTGGATCGCCAAGGCACTTCTTGCAAATATAAAGCTTGTTGAACATTTGGAACGAAAGAAGGGAGGAGAACTCAAGCTGTTGCATCTGCAGTGGGAGTGAAGGGGGGGGGACGACAGTGTGTAGGTGCGTTTGTGCACGTTTGCTTGGGCTCACTAGGAGCACCTTGTTATTTAAGTTTTGTGCAGGTTTGTGGTTCATTCAGAGTACGCCCGATACTGTCACCCACCTCTGCTGAATCGCGCTACAACGAGGTGACCTAGATTCAGGCAGCCAGCTCAGCTTTGACGCAGTGACTTCTCTCACTGCAAGAGAGTTTCAAGCTGAATGTCGGAGTGCTGATTTCTAAAACGGATCTTTTTTTTCGTGGACACTGTGCTGCTAACAAGAAGATGTCGAAGAACGTTGGCAACATCTCTCGCGACGCGAGAGAGATGCG